>VXAD01004815.1:211330-303098 GCA_013399195.1 Dicrurus megarhynchus
CCCCCAAAAAAAAAAAACCCACCAAAACAACAAAAAAAGAAGAGACAAGTTCTGGACTGATCCTTCTTCCAATAAAGTCAACAGGAGTTTTGCTGTGTGTATCAAAGCTCTCACAGACAGGCTTCCTTCCCCCCACACCGGTTGATCAAAATATCACTAAGAGAGAGCAGGCTGGTTTGCGTAGGAAGGGGAAAGAACACACACCAAAATGAAAAGAGAGAAAGAAAGTGTTAAATCTTCCCAGAAGTCATTTCACCAAGCTAATATCAATTTACAATGAATACTGAAGCATGATGACAGGAGTCTGACCCATATGTTCTATGAACACAAAATAAGCCAATTACATAGATATTTAAAGATACCTGAAGTGCCAGCTGAAACTGCCAGTAGTAGTTTGGAAAAGGATACATTTTTTTCAGAATCCAGTGTAAGATGAGAGATTTCTGTAGGTTTTCCAGAGAAGATGATTCAATACCCTGCAAACAATAAATTAGGAATCATAACCATGACTGACCTCTTAGATTTGCAATATAGGCTGCCTCTGGACTTGTAAATTGTTTCCCTTCCTAAAAGATGGTCTCCTTGTTCAATTAGCAGCTGTTGGCCACTGCATGGTCACATCTAGTGTGCAATTAAGAATTGTTTCTAACTGTTTATATCTAAAAAGACTCAAATTAAAACAAGCAAATGTTAATCTTGGAGATCTTAGCTTTCAAGCTTCCACTGTTTCTTTAATAAATTAACTATGATTTCCTAGGAGCTGAGGAAAACGGACAAGGGACCCCCACCACCCCATTTATTAAATGATTGTTGAATATTTTTACCATTTTTCTGCCTTTTGTTTTTTCATGTGCTCTACCTCTGTCCAGTGCCTTTGCTCACTTAATTTAAACACCTTCCCACCAATTCTGATTCCCACTTCTGGTCTTTCCCAGCAGCTTCCAAATTCAGATTTCAAGGGGATCACAGAATTTTGTCCTCCTATTCTCTTTTGCATCCACCTTCTCTCCTGTACTAGCTGTGGCCCAGCCCTTCAGCCTGGACTTTTTCTAAATAAGTGAACCTCTTTCTAAAACTGAGCCCAAGGCATGTCCTCAGTAGGGAATGTGGCTTCCCCTGTCACGGAGGACACTTGGCCAAAAAGCAGATCTGGTGAAAGTTACCATCATTGCTCAACTCGACCAAAGACAGAATGCAGAATCTGGGGCAGCCTTTGCAGTAACTGGTGCCTTTTATTAACCCTGCCTGTAATTACACAAGTCAATAAGAAACGAGCTGGTTGTGCCCAGGCAGTTTTCCATTGACGTAAGGGAACACACACAGCTGGCTGCAAGGAGCCCCTTCTCTCTGACGGACATTCAGTAATGGATTTGCTGCACCTAAAGCAAAGTTTTATTTCAACACTTGTTTTTAAAAAGCAGCAACCAGTCATCCACACCCCAGTGATGTGGGTAATTGAGTTCACGACATATGACAATGTTTACTAAGAAAGTGGCAGATGGCAAATTATTGGGTTTTTTCCTTTCTTTTTTTTTTTATTTTATTTTAAAAGTCATGTATATCATGATTATGCTCAGGGTATTCCTGTTGAAAACAACTTTTATTTAGTAGAGGATATTAAAGCTTGTTTAAAAAACATGTCCTCCGTGACAAGAGTGGCAGATGGAGTTAACAAGATCACCTGCTACTTTACTTAAAAACACTGTGCAATAAGAGGTTGTGTGTTTTAAAAAATGCATTCCCAACATAATTTGTAATCCTTTCCTGGTGAGAGGGCATAAACACTCTGGGGAAGGTGGCAGGGCTCTGAGGAGAGGGCATTTCTCCAACGCAGAAGGGCTAAGCTTGGAAAAAGTAAACGTTGGTTCTTTTAAGAACTGCTGCTAAATCTGAAAGGGAGAGAGAAATAAGAGCAGCCACACCCTGCAGGTTTTGCTCATTTCCATCAAAATAGCAGATACAGAGGAGGCAGGTCACAGTTGCAAGGTGCCTGTGAAGGACAGAGGTTTTGAGGCCGCACTTGGGCATTCAAAAGGACAAACTCCCAAAAGGGAAGTAACCGTTTTAGTAAATCCATAGTGAAATTGCACTGGGCTGAAATTGCACAACTTGCCCTATGCTTGCCCTGACTCTGGAGGTTAGTTATAGTGCCCTGCTTGTGGGATTGTATTTTCTTAGCAGGTTGAACTAAAAATGCTAAAGCTTTCTAGGGGCCAAGATGTGTTCAAGATCTTCTGAACGGTGTTTTGCCATGTACATGTGACAGATTGTGTAAATCATACGAACCTTGGTTCTGCAAAGCCCTCTTGTTCCCTCATGATGCAGATGGGTCTGCTCTTTGCCAGCCACTGGTTCATCTCTTTCTTCCTTCAGCCTCACTGGACAGAAGTGTTTAAACTCTTTCTGGTTGTTTCCCCTTCTCCCAGACCAGATTCCCTTTCCCTGTCTCACAGCAACTGGGGAATGTAGGCAGACTCCCCAGTGATGTCTGAAGCAAGTACAGCACACTCGGCTTGGTGACCACCAAGGGTTTCAGCAGCTATTGTCAGTGACTCCTTTTCCACAGATAGGCAAGAATGGTGGAGGTTTGGAGAAATTATTTGTACTCCAGAGGCAGATAGTTTAATAATAGTGGTCAGAAAAAATTATATCCAAAAAAACTGTGATAAAACATATATTAATTAATAACTACTTGAGTAAGACTTGAAGAAGAAACTGCTAGAAGTTGATTAGCACGACCCTTTGGGTGACAAGACGTTAATAGAATATGTTTCCTACCCTGAGTATTTAAAATTAAATTACTATTCCAGGCTGGGCTACATCTTACAACACAGGATCAGCATTTCCTGCCTCGAAATCAGTGAAAGTAATTCAGGAAGCTGGAAGCAGAGAAGATGGCAATGGGAAGATCAGACTTTTATTTTCCTTTAAATGATGCAGATGTAATGAATTATGACACTGTGTTTATGATTACACCCCAGTCTGACCCCACACCTGAGTATGGCAGGCAACAAGGGTATTTCCTTTCTATTATGAGGCTGGTGCTTACTGCCAGTGCTGGTTTGCAGCAGAACACAGCTGTCTTGAAATGTTTTGCTCAGCTAAATCTCAAGGACCTTAGCTCTTTAGAGTCTGTGTGTTCTGTGTGTAGAAAGGATCCAAATGTTGCATCTGAATTAATACAAGCTTTTATGAAAATTCAGTAAGCTTTGTTCCTTTCTAAAGGGAACAATTCACTGACTACCAGAGTTAGATAAACAAACCTCACGATCTTTGGAGTAAGAACTGTGGCCTGCAGTGAGTATTTAACCACCACCCAGGCACAGTCAGTCTTCCATGGCTGTCTTTACCCTCATAATTACACATGTAATTACTCTGAACCAGGAAGAGCTGTAAAAAAGAGAGCACCACTTCAGGATATGCTCTAGTTAGCTGCTTAGGATGTTCTCTGGGGAAATGAGAGACATGGATTCAAATGTCCTTGAGCAGGAAAGAAATACAAATGTTTTTATCTCCCCTCTCAGAAATGGGTGGCTAAAGAGCTGCTGCCACCATTTCATGCAGAGCTCTGTGACAATTGTTAGAGGCCTGGAGTTAGGTTTCCAGGTCCCCTAGGGCAGCATGGAGATTTTGGGGACCTGTTTTTAGACAGAAGCATCTCAAACTGTCATTAGGTACCTGACTCCTTTAGGAAAAAAGCCCTTTGCCTACCACCTCAGTCACACCTGTTTCACCCAGGTAAGACAGATGCTGCTAAAGCAGGGCCTGAATAAAACCCAAAACATGTTAATTTCCTTGATTTGACATTTAGAAACAAAAATCGAGAGAACCTGCACTGCTTTCGTTTCTTTTTTGAAACAGCTCTGCATTCAGCAGCATTCTGTGTTCCATTTAGCAAACTTCTGTTTTCCAGTTTTGCAGACTAGCAATCGCTTGAATTGCCAAAAAAAGCTTTTTACTCCAATGGATGACTCTGAGACAGAGGCTGTGCTGTGCCCACCTGGGTTGCTAGTGAGCAGCGAGTGGGTGCCAAGTACCTGACGGAAACAGTGATTTGCTGGCAGAAGCGTAAACACAGCAGGAGAGACTGGGATACTCTTGATATTAAAAAGGAAAAAAAAAGTACAAGCACTTTTGATATTATGCTCAAGGAAAAAAGTGACAGTGGGAGGTGACAAGGAACAGACTGTCTGCCCAAGCAGTTCAGCAGCACTGAAGGAGAAGAAAACCAGAAGCTGGAAAAGCACCCAGCCTGTATCTGACGTGGCTAATGACAACTATTCATCGTATTTCGTAGCTGGACATCTGGGTTCTCGCTCTTTGCCACCATCTCAGGAACTCCTCTGTGCAGCTTTGGTGGCTTATCTCAGCTGCCAGGACAGCATGAGGACGTGAGGCTGACAGGACCACACTATCTTTCTCCAGGAACCGTGAATGAAAGTGCCAGCTCTGCTGCAGCACTCCCTGCTCATGCCTGCGGCAGTAAGCATGCAGTTACTCACCTGCTCTTATTTGGAGAGCAAAGGCCACTGTCTTGAGAGCTTGACCCACCCCTGGCAGGTGTTACCTTGGTGTTTGCTGTTGGAAGAGACTCAGGGGAAGAAGATGGGGTGGAATTGGTGCTCAAGAGGTTGAAAATAATTTGCAAAAAGCCCCAAACTTGCTCCATCTAATTTCAGCTATTTGTCAATTTACATAAATGGAAACAATAACATTGAAATTATTTACCAAAAAGTATAGTGCACTTTTTCACTATTACAAAAATAAAGTATTTTAGATGTCACTGTATAAAAATAGCCCATGATATCAGCTCTGTTTTGCTTCAGCTCCAGAAAAAGCTGTGGACTACAAGGGATGTGTGTGGGGTTGGAGGTATTTTTAGGTTGCCTATTGGGGACTGTTGGGAATAAAATTGGTACTAAATCTGTCTCATTCATTCAGGGAACCAAATTCACTATAGGGGAAGGGGAGGAAGCAGAAAAAGCTAATTTCTCTCACAACACCATGCTTTAGGCACTTCCCTTGCATTGCCAAACAGGGAGAGAGGAGCAGCAGCTCCCTCTGGAAGACCTAATTCATGTTTTCTCTCAGCTGACCTTTAAAAGAGCCCAGAAAGACTAAACAAGGCTGGAAGAATCCAGATTCTGAGGCTAAACAGCAAAAACTTTCCAAAGAGCCCCAAGAGCCACATGTAGCCAGCAGCCCCACTGAGACAGCAGTGTTAGCTGCAAATATCCTGTGCCAGCTTTTGTATCTCCTCCTCCTCCTCCTCCTCCNCATTCCTGAGCCTTAAGAGATTCAGATTTTGAAGTTTTTATCTACAGCTGCGGTAATGAGGAATTTGGACAACAAATTCTGAAGCCATGAAATAACCAGACTGAATAAAACTAGCAGCTACGTTTTCTTTTTTAAAAAAAAAGTACTGAGTCACTACATTACATGATTTGCGATGTAATTGATAGCACACAGCACAAGCCTGTTTCATTAGTGAGCAAACAACAACAGTAATAAAAAGACATCTTGTTGAAGCACTAATCTCCCATTAAGGGACAGCTGTGGGGTTTCATGGAAGATATCACTCTGGGTACCAGTTGAAATCACAGTGTGTTCACGTGCAAGGTTTGAAATCAATTTATGAGAAAGCATGAGCAGGTTGAAGCTTCATTTCTGTTCCCTGCAGGAAGCTTCAAAATAATGAGGTGTGTTCTGAAAATTCCATGGTTTTTTTCAGATTAAGGATTAGAGATATTATTAAAATGGGATCTACAGGAGAAAGGAAAGTTACCAAGGAAAAGAGCTGCCACAAGTTTGCGGTTTATTTTGTCAAGGAAGAAACCATAAACAAAATGCTCTCAGTATATTTTTATTACAGTTACCTTTCCCATGTAGTGCTGAGCTCATGACTTTACGTGCCAGATACCCCGTCTGCACCGAGAGCACTTGTGCGTGCACAGCAGATAACAGCTCCTCTTTGTCCTGCTCTGTTATCAAGCCAGAAGTCCCACGGCTGCCTGCTCAGCCAGCCCTGATGCCCACCCCCGACAGAGCCCAGGCGTGGGGAGGTGGAGCTGTCTCCCCACCACTCCAAGCTGCGGGCTGTGCTCGGGGCTGGGTTTTTGCTGCCGTTCACCATATCTTAATTAATGTGTAAGGCTTCGTGGTGCGTGACTCAGTCCCACGGACGGGTAAGTAAGTGGTGTCAAGTACAGCAAACAGCCTCAGAACAGCCTGTTTAGTAAACCAGCCAGCAAATACCTACAAATAAGGGAAGAGCTTTAAGAAGTCTGGAATTCCCTGGGAATGAATCACACTAAAACCTGCCCAAATTTAGCACGTAGTGTTTTCCACGCTGAAGGAGCATACCAAAGTGAAACACTCAAAGTTTGCAAAGGCAGCTCACGCCCATCTCTTTCACAGAGAGATCCCAAAACACTTTGCCAAATAGGTCGAGATCATTACACTCCCTTTTTAAGCAGGGTGACAGAGGCTGGCCTGAGCAGGGCAGCCTGCAAGCAAGAAGTGTGGCCGAGGGCAGACCAAAAGTGTCCTTTGTCACCCACCAGTGACCTTCCAGTCTAAAAGTCCAGATATTCTCTTTTGTTGGAGTGGGGAGGGATGTTTCAACTTCAAATTCGTGCTTTGAATTAATTATGCTTTGAATTTATTTAATCTAGTTACTCAAAGTTTAATTTTTTCCCCTTATCAAATATATACTAAAAAACTCAACAACTTTGTAAGAGAATCTGTTTAAACCAAAACCAGTCCCACTGTAATTAGTCCTTAGGTCTATGAGGCAGGAAGCCAACACTTGATATTTAAATGGTCCCACCCACCCTGTTACCAGATTTCTTAATAGAATTCATATGATCCTACTTCATATGACACTACAGCATTGAACACAGGGGCTTTGCAGAAGCCAGAGGAGATACTGGAGGAGTCCATCTGTTCATATTCCCCGCTGAAAGACTGATTTGTGAGCTTACAGGGTAATGGAAGCGTAACAACATACTGCAGAGTTATGAGGGAGAAGGCAGGAGATGTGACAGGGCAAAGGACCACAACCTTGGCTTCAGACAATATCTTATACCCTGCCTCATAGTTAACCTCTCTTCTCCCACCCAGACCTCTTCTCTGGGGCAGACTCCTCCAAGACCAGTGTCACTGAGGAAAACAGAGAAAAGTGCTATCAGGCAAAATGCTTGAGAGGTAAAGGATGGGGCTATGGTGTTTGTCCTCTTCAGGTGCTGAGAGCAGGAACACAGAAAACTCCATGTGATCTGCCAGCAAAATGTTTAAACGTGACTGCTTTGTTTCACTGAGTCCTTTTTACAGAAGCCATTGGTGGTGATGGTGAGACATTTCCATGCACAAGCAAGGTGCTCCATTTCTCCATGTTCCTTTGAAATAAACCTTTCCCAGGAGCTTCTCTGATGCTCCAACAGGTGTTACCTCATGTGATGCCCAAAGTTTTCTAATTTAGTTTACTGTTTCCATCTCTTCCAGATGTCCAGATTCTTACCATATTAGACAAATTTCCCATCAAGCACTGATAATGCAATGGAAAAATCCCACTGTGCTGCCTCCAGGAGAGCTTCTGACTTGCCATCAGCCTTATGAATAGTTTTACTCTGAGTTTCCTGGGAAGCAGTATCACCTACATCTAGTCCAGCATTAGCTACCTTATGTGATTCCTTCTGTTACAACAATTAAGAGGAATATTTCTTTATAATCGAAAAATGAAGTCCATTTAGATGGAGTCTCTGAAAAAAAGCCATCAGAAAGATACTTGCTTCTCTAAACCACGCTCATGTGAACAGCACCACAGCTTGCTTATAGGGTGAAAATATGTTTTTCTACAACATCAAGCCCATCTTGCTCTCAAGAAAGGGAGAGGAGGAAGGGTCTTGTGTACTCTGTATGTTTTGTGCACCCACTAGCCAAGAACTGCATGAAAAATAACTAGTGAATCCTTCCTTCGATCAGCTTCAAAGAGGTTAAGCATCTTTGTGCAGTATAGAAATGAGTGGTCTTTTACACACAGTTTAATACACAAAGTAGGGGAGACACAGGTTTATACAGTGAAAGTCACGTTTGTGCTCTTAGAAAGGCTGGTTGTTCTGCCAGGGAAAGCTGTCAACATCAGAAAAAAGACAACACTTCCTCCTTTAAATTACAATGAACAACTGAGGGTTTTTATATTCCTGGCCATTATCAGTTGTCTCAGCTGTACTTATCTAAACTCTCTTTATGATCAGAGACATATAAAATATATCGTAGCACACCAATAAAACTCGATGTAAGTCACACCTTAGACAATGCAGACTTCAAGGACTTCCAATTCATCCGTTGCTTTTATTGATAGTTCTGATGAACTAGGCCAGTCAGAACTTCAACCCTCCACTAGGAATGGAAAAACACCAGCATGGCAATCCATATGCTAGTAATCATCAGCTTTTGGGGTAAGACCATACAAAAAGGGGGCAAAACAGACAAGGGAATGGCCGCTGCTGCTTTTCTCTAATGCTTTCATTCTGCACTCCAAATGTTGTAAGAAAGAATCTCTAAGCTTACAGACTTCCCTTGCCCTGTGCCTGGCTCCCTTCCAGCTGGGGAAGCGCATGAATACAGCAGCTGGAGACATGAGAAGGCTCTGGACAAAGAAAAGAGGTTAACTAGGGAATGTTTAAACTCCGTTTTTACAGCTTGAAGCAAGCCCTTGCTAAGGGCCTGAAACCAGGCACTGCAGAACTTTTAAGGGCTTCTTTTGTATCATTCTCAACCCAGAGTGTTTATCCTCTGTCTTTGTCATGGAACACAGGAAGGAGAAGATCTTGCTGCTAGGCTGACAAGGAAGCTTACCACTCCACTAATTGCCAAGGGTTCTGCTGTGATTCTTTCTTTAGGCCATCCCAGGGCAATGGGGCTCTCAGCAACACCTGCAGACAGGACACAAAGCTGCCTCCCTGCTGGGCTGCTTGACATTGCTGCTCCCTGCACTAGTTCCCTGCAACTTCATGGGGAGATTTCTGGTGCTGCCAACCTCTGGAAACCACCTCCTCTTTCAGTGCCTAGCAAAGGGTTTTCTTTGAAAATTGTGGTCATCGTCATTACCTGGCAGTTTAAGAAAAGGTGCACTAAATGTTTCCTTGGAAAGTCAGAAAGTTCCTTATTGCGCTCTGATAAATATCTGACAACCATTGACAGCTGTGTTCTGCAGCAATCCAGGGCAGGGAAGTAGCACTTCCCTGTCCTCCAGGGCTTAGAAGTTCAGGCATGCCCAGCCCAATGACACACTAAGCAAACGTGGAATATCTGGCCTTTGTTGGAGGGTTTAAAGACACACATGTTTCTGACAGGGCTCCCCTCTCCTCTGAACAAGCTGGGGCTGTTTTGGAGGAGATAAACACACAACACAGCTTGGCAGTGTTTCTGAAATCCTCCCCCAGAGTCACTCAGAAAACTGCTTTGAAAATCTAGAGTCAAGCTACAGGAGGTCAGTGTTTGGTGCAGCACACCAGGACATACCTAGGACCTTGGCCTGCTGCATTTCTCTGTCATACTGCAAAGAAAATGGGATCCCTCTGCTTTTCCAAGCCCCACACCTCCTACAGCCTCAGCTGCCCTCCATGACTACTCACCCAGGAGAGCAGCAGTGCAGGGCAGGTTCAGCTGCTCTCCCCTGGGCTGTGGGGAGGGGGAGCAATGCAGGTACTTAGACCTGTGTCACAGCTTTTGACCACGGAAGTCCTCCAAATCCCTGACCAAAGCATAACCAGCTAACAGTAACAACAACAAAATAATCCCTGAGCACAGTAAAGTTAATTTAAAAGGATAATATCTAAGATATTGTCAAGCTGCTATGAAATCCAAAGAGGAAAGCAGCAGCTGCCCATGAGCAAAACAAATGGATTGGTTCTTAGGGGTTTGTCCCGTGTGCAGTCAGAAGAACTGATATTATGTTATGAACTTGCTGGATCTGAAAAAAAGAATAACGTTAAATGTTATCAGAAATATCTTTTCTTCATCTCCCTGTGCAAGGGCTGATAAGAAACACTGGGGTAACCCTTGCTATCACTGCTTTTGTACATATCCTTTAGCAAGGACAATGATAAACTGGATTTTGACTTCCTCTTCCTCCTTTGTTTAGATTCAACTTAATAGTTGCTACAGTTGCATGTAATGAAGTCCACAAACTCATTCTCTCACTGAATTTGTAGATTATATGTAAATGGCTGAAAAGAGCAATAAGTCTGAGAGTGTTCCTTATTCAGAATGATTTCCCTAAAATTTTCTAACAGGAATCCTCAAGCTGTATATCCTCTGTAATGACATTGATGTGAATAGTTGTTATTCAAAGTACAAGGCAGACTGGTTAAATCTGAATGGCCTGATGGATCACATGGGATAATTTCTGATCAAAACATTTCTACATCTCAGCTGCATGTTGCAAAGGAAAGCCCCACTAAAAATAGAGGGTCATAACAGCTATATTAAAATTACAAGGTTGAAAAAGAATAAAACAGAGAACAGAGTAACACAGGTCTATGAAATACATTTGAATCTGCAGTTCCTCAGGGAGAATAAAATACACTCACTGTGTCAATAAATCTGTACATTTGAAGGCATTTTATTGCACCCCTAAATGCAAGTCCATGCTAATAGAACATCATTTGGCTTACAAAGCTGAGGACTTAAAAGCTAAGAAATGGCAATAGAAGGACTGCCTTTGCAATCTGAGGTATTTCCTCTCACATATGCAAGCATGCACACACCTCAGTATGAGACTGCTTGCAGCTATAGCTCTCCAAGGCCTATCAGGGAATCTCCCACATGCTGTCTCTGTCCTTCCAAATACAAGGCCAGCAGTGGGAACCACACTTTGCTATCTGCTGGGGATGGAGTACATCCTAGCGGAGATAAAGCTTATGGGTAGAAGCAATATTTTTCATTAGCCCAATTAGGATAGTTAGGAAAAGGAGAAAAACTTCTAGGCACACAAGTGCTTTTACAGGTCAGGAACACAATCAGCAAATTCCCAATAAACCTGGCAAGCATTTGCTCTGGAAAAAAAAAAACGAACCAAAAACCCCTGTCTCCAATCCCAGGATCTGATCTCCATGGAGGCAGTGGCCTCCTAAGCAGAGGGAGATGGGTGCTAGCCCTGTAGATGGGTGCTAGCCTGTCACAAGGGTTGAGAACTGCTTTCCCCCTGAGCTACGTTCCACATCCCGGAGGAGCCCCTCCTCCCAGGCAATCACTGACTGTGGCTGCAGAGGTAGAGCAAAACCAGGCTCCCCAGCTGCTCTGGGTGGGAGCACAGTTATGGCGGGGCCACAGGAGGATGGGGGCAGCACTGGGCAGAGCTAATCCCTCTGCACCCACGACAAGTCAGGGCAGCTCCACCATGCAACCCCAAAACAGGAAACCCCACAAGGTAGATTATACCCACACAGGTTTG
The DNA here is from genome assembly GCA_013399195.1 of Dicrurus megarhynchus. Taxonomy (NCBI): domain Eukaryota; kingdom Metazoa; phylum Chordata; class Aves; order Passeriformes; family Dicruridae; genus Dicrurus; species Dicrurus megarhynchus. The sequence goes on from VXAD01004815.1 coordinate 222,789, forward strand.
GGTCTCCCCTTCCCACCTAAATCACCTGCAGCCAGCATGAGGCATCCCTGTGCTCCAGCTGCCCATCAGCATTTTGGCCCTTGTTGTCACAGATCTGTCTTCCAAGAAAAGGGATTTTTTTTGTATGCTTCCTCATGATGTTGGCTGAAAGGTCTAAGGATTGCAGGAGCTACACTATGGAAAAAAAACAACAGAAAAATGGAAGGGATAAATGGGAACATTAAGAAAGCAGTAGGCCAGATACACCAAGATTCCAGGGTGGGTCTATTAGTAATTTGGGATGCATTCTTCATTTAGGAAAGCCGGTACCAAGAGCTGCAGATTGTAAGTGAATCATCGTTACTGGAGAGTAAGGGGGGGCACTGGCTGGCCTGGCTGCCTTGCTGATGTTTTTCTGAAGCTGGAATATGCACATAGCAATTCTTTTCTCCTTATCTGTTCCTCAGAACTTCTTGTAAGTATGCATGCTTGCAAGTTACCCCAGGTTAGCTGTGGCAGAATAACAACAGATCATTCCACATACACAGGTTTGGCTTTTCTGAATTCCCTTGAAGGTTGAAAGCTATTAAGCGGACATGTTTTCCTCCGTGTGATTCTCCTGGTATGGCTTTGTGGTGGCCTGATGTCATACCTAACCACGAAGGACCATGATCTAATATACCATAACTGTTAAAAAAATATAGTGTCCAACACATTGGTTTCCAAACCTCACAGGGAAAATATTTATGCCATAAAACTTCTCAGCTTTTCAAAGAGAAGGGCCCTGAAAGATGACATTTAAAATGCCACATGGTATACTTGTGGAATAGGAACATTAAATGGGTGAATTTGCTATTATTATTTTTTTTTTTTTTCAAAAATATTTGGTACTTCTATAGAATATAGAAAATATTCTAGAGACATGAAAGAATGTTCCTTTTAAGGTTCCAGGTCTCTTTTATACCACACTGGCAGTTCAGCAGTTTGGCATTGCTGGAGCAGTATAAAGCAGCCTGTGGGTGAGAATCCAGTTCAGGCAGTGGGGAATTGCAATTTAACAAGTCAATCATTTGCAGGCTGGAATTGAAGAAAAGACTTATAGGAGGGAATACACAATTGATCCGTGGCAAAATGTTGTTGGTGAGGGGAAGGCAGCAGAAGATATCTTCAGGACATTGTGAACAGGCAGGAGTCTGTGAAGGAACAAAAGTATATTAAAAAAAAAAAAAGACAAATCCTTCAAGACAGACTTCAGCATTGCCACTTATCGCTGTTTCGTTTCCAGCAACTGAGATTCTGTGCCCTTTTACAAACATGCCATTTGTGTTTAGAGCTAGATGGGTTTATCTTGAAATGCAGCCCTTTTCCTGAGGGCTTGTGGCCTGTACAGTTTTCTTTCCGCCTTTTTTTTTTTCCCACTTTGCCCAGCTATGGCTTCATTCCCACATTTGACTAAGGTGAAAGCTGGCAGCCTCCAGGAGGCAGGGGAAGGGATGGAATTTCCCAGGTCACTTGCAGGACTCCAGCCTTCTCCCAGGCATGGAACCCAACCTCTGAGCAGGAAAGGTGCTTACAGCTGCTTTCTGTTCTCCAAGACAAGTTTAATAACGTCACTGTCTACATTAATTCATTCTCTGCAGAGCAAGAAATACAATCACTGCTACCACAGGCAATCTTCAATGCATGCATTTCCATTTCCCCTCCTCACAGTGAGGCAAGGAAAGGGTGTTGTTTGTTTCTCTCCTCACTGACATCTCACAGGCTTTCCCAGCATGGTGGTCCCGCAGCTGGTTGTGGCACCTCAGTGATCCCAAATCCAGAGGTGAAGGCATGGGGGCATCAGGGGCTCCTGGTTGCAGCTCAAGCTTGGCCAGATCTTCCTGGGGTGCAAGCATTCTAAGTGATCCCTTACCCTGGTCTGACCCCAGGCTCCAACCTGGGCTGATGCAAACACAGGTTTGGAGCAGAGCTCCATGTTTTGGGACAGCTCCAGTGCACTGGGCTCTGCCTCAGATCTGGCAGGCAGAAGCTTGGGCTGCAAAAGCTGGGAAATCAGTCTAAAAATATGTGTTTCAGTAACAGTTTGTTTTTCAGCTGTTTTTCTGCCTTACGTGCTAGAAATGTGGGCAAGTGGTTTTTGGTACCAAGAGCTGCCTTTTCATTAGAAAAGAATGTCCCCACCAACCACATCCCCATGTAAGGAAAAAGCAGCAACTTACTGGTAAAGCTGTTAAGTGGGAAGGCAGAATTACATTCTCTGTTCAACCTTACTGTCCTTTAAGTGAGGCTTTGATGCTTTGGCAGCTCCTTACCGGCAGTGACGGACGCACGGAGGTCAGCACGAAACCCACTCGCTCAGCTGAGGGCTGCTGAGAGCAGGAGCCTCGCCAGGCTGCCAGGCAGAGCCTCTACTCCCTGCTGCATCCAGCTTGTCGAGGTCTGTGTGTTTACGTAAACCAGAGAAAGCGTGGGATGAAATACTCCTTCATTAAGGCTGGGGACGTGCCTTCCAATTAATTGAAAAGCCCAGAATAACTGACATTTTGCACTTATTATTTTTGGGCTGGAGGAGGAATGTCCCCCTGACAAAATGAATACGTGGAGAGCATTATGGAAAAAGGTGAAAAGTTTCTCTTGCCTTGTACAGAAAGCACGCCACATGCAGCTCGATCTGTCAGCTGAGGGAACTCACAAGCTGTTACCAAAACTTAAAGGCTCACAGAAGCACAAGGCAGTCACTGCTGGGTACCTGGATAAAAAAAAATTTTTGATTATTATCCATATATATGTACATATATATCCTGAAAATAAGAAAAGGGTGGAATAGGTTTTATTTCTTATTCTGTAGACAAAATTCTGGTTTTATAATGGAACAATCTCAAATTCCAATATCTGGGGAAACAATAAACAAAAGTTTGGGAGATATAAAGTGTGGACACAGGATGGCATTTTGGAGAATGGATTCATCTGCTTTTAAAAACAAAACCAAGTGCTGAACTCTTTAACCCAACCACAGTATCCTGCTGATTCAAGAAGCCCCTCCATTCAGAGAATGTAAACTCTGCTATGACAGAAGCTGAGAGCTCTCTTTTATGGAAAACAGGAAACTTTTCTAAAGGGCCAGTTTATGACCTGGTTGGAGAGCTGGAAATAATTAAGTGTTCTTGTCAAAGGTCAAAGTCATAGGGTTAAATTCCTAGGAACTCAAAACAACCCTCAGTGACTGTGCCAAGACTGATAATTTGGCCCTTTTCTGCCCACAATGGGTAGGCAGTGAGCAGCCTGGGACAGGACTGAGCCATGTCTCAGTTATCTGCTCTTTCCAATTCCAAGTCTGATGTTTTTAGACTCATCACACGCTTGTGGTCTGAAAAATTAAAGCTGAGGTTAAAAAAATAAAATCTGGAAATAAGAATTGCAGCCAAATGACCTATTTATAGCCACGCCAAATATGAACTAAATGGCAAATGAAGATCCTGATTCATATTCTACTTCTGATGTAACCCTGCTCGATTTGATGGGGCATTATTAGACTCTGCAGGAAGAATTTGGCCCTTGGGGAGCTGTCACGCTCTGCTGTGTACACAGAAACTGCAGAACTGGCTTTATCTGTAGGGATCTCGCAGCTCAAATCTGAAGCTGTGCATGCTGTTATTACTGAGCAGGGCTCAGAGACGTAATGAGGTGGAAGGGGGAATTCACTCGTTGGATGCTTTTTACCAAATGATGACATCAGAGAAGCAACAGACTGTCTCCCCTTGTGACACTTAGCTGGAACACAGCGCAACAACGAGTTGCCAACACCCCTAAAGCAAGTTATAAGCTTGTGCTGGTGAGACTCTGTCCAATGCACTCAGCAGCCTGAAGGCAGAGGCAAGAGGAGAGCAGAGGTGGAGAGGACCAATACCTCCTCCACAAACGGCCCTCGGAGTTGTTTTTCCCATTGCTTCTCATTCAAAGTCTTTTGCTCTGGTGCCTCCAAAAACTATTTGACTCTTGCTTTGAGCATCTTTACAAGGCAAGAGAATGGCTCCAGAAACCCTCTGAGAGAGTTCTTCAGCTCTAATTGCAGTCAAATTATCTGTTACAAGCCAAGCAGATTTTCCTTCTACATCAGGAGAGAAGAATTATAGTTTTGCCCCAGGCTTTAAGCTCAAACTCATCTCCATTCAGCCTTGTACAAGGAATAGGGTGATTCTCTGTTTGGCCAAATCCCTTGCTTCAGCCAAGGCAACCCATCTTGTGTCAAATTTCTCCTTTAGAATTCAAGGTCTCAGATTGGATCTGAAATGTTCACAAAACTTGGTGGACAGCTTGCTTCACAATGGGACAAACTGAGGTCAAATTAAAAATATTTATGCAATTTTGGGACAGATCAGGTCCTGGCACAGTGTGATGAGTCAGTCTCTGCCGAAGATGGCCATTTTGCCTTTGTCTCTTCTCAAGCTGTGGTTCTGCCCATCCTCAAGCAATCCTGCTCCATCAACTCATCCTTACTCATTCCCCCCTTCCTCCCTGTTCAAATTTCTAAACCTGGAGAGCAACTGAGACCATCCGGTGACCTCCTGCACTGACTGTTCTGTCTTTTGTGAGGCTAAATTGATTTTCCTTGCATGGGAACATCCAGGATCTACCCTTTGACCTTCAGCCTGAGGTTATGTATTAGGAGTAAGAGAGAACGCAAAAAAGGCATTTGACTGTCAGCATTGGCAAGAAATACGAGCCATCCTCTACTAGGAAACAGTCTGTTTGTGTCCACTGCCTGGAAATATGGGAATTGCCAGGCTTGCTTAGGAACAAGGGTCAATATCCTGTCCCTGATGCTAGCCAGCACCAGATGCTTGAGACAAAGGTCTGAGAAGCCTGCAGCTGGGCAGATATGGGATAATTCCATTCTTATTTTCCTGCTGTGGGGAACAGTACAGCGAGCATGGACACAAACACAGACACATACATGCACACTGGAAACCGCAGGCCTCAGAGAGCTCTTTTCCTGGGAATACTGCAGTATTCTGTGTCAAGTATTTTTAATGCCCATCACTAGAGTGTGCAACAGACCCCAGGGACCTGGCTCTGTTAAGGAAGGGAGTGAATAAGGCACGGGATGACGAAGGTTCAGGAACTGTATTTAGCTCTTGGGTTTCTATGATCGGTGTGCAGCTAATAAGTCAGCTGAAAATGGCCACTAAAAACAACCCTGTTCACCAGCCCAGGAGCTAAAATGTCATCATTTTGCAAAAGAACGTTTTCGAAAGAAATTGCCAACCCTTCACCCATATTCTATATGTGGGCATATTTCATAACTAAATAAATTCTTGATTATTTTAGGCAAGTAGTCAATGGTCTTCAAGTCTCTAAGGTATGTTCAGCTTTCAGTAATGCTCCTCCTAGTCCCTACCTACTGGAAGGGAGATGAAGTGGGACCAGGATGAGCTTGGATATGTTTCTACACTGCCCTGAACAGATCACCTTTTCTACCTATGATTTAATAATATTGGTTGGTGTTTTTTTCATAACAGCACTGATTCACAGGGAAAAAGAGGCTTTCTTTGTGTCAAGCTGCAGCTGGGGATTTGATGTGAGGTTTGTCAGGGATTCTGGAAAGCTACTGGAACAGCCACTGTGGATTTCCTGGCCCAATTTCTTTCTGTGTTTTGAGTGTATCTGCTGTTACGTAAATGTGATGATTATGAAAACATTGCACTGTTTAATACCCACAGCTCAGATGAGAGGGGGAGGAGGAAGTTTGTGCTGACCTGTAAGATAATCTTGTTATTGATACAGTTGAGGAAAACAGATCTCAGCACACTTTGCTTATTTAATTAGTGTCTGTTTCTAAGCCTCAGCTGTCCCACAGAACTCTTTCTGTATCACTAATTAAAACACATAAAATTGTACGGAGCTATAAGATGATAATCCACATTATCTGATACTGCTGCCATTTGATATCTCTTCAAACAAAGTACAAAGCAACCCAGATCTTCCTAATGAGCTTTACTCAGAAAGAGAATCAACACAAAGGGATGTATAACTCTGCCCTCTGAAACCAGTGGGCATAGAAAATAGGATTGCAATTTCTTGGCCAAAAAATATGTGTTTCCTTGGTATTAGTGGAGTAAGCTATTTTTAGTTTTGTTCTGAAATCTTTGTGAGGGGCCTCTCTGAATCAGTCCAAAACACAAAGTCCTCCTCCCTAATCTGGAGAAGATTGTACTCTTTCTCTTGCAATGCATGCTATTGAACAGCAAAAGAATAACCTCATGGGCAGGTTTTTCTGGAAAAGTTCCTTAAATAAAAGCTCCCTCTGTTCTCCCTCATCCTTTGTAGATGCAGTTCCATCCAGGGTTTACCAGCTCCTCTGCAAGCAAAGGACAGCCAGGGCTGAGTTCCAGGGTTAACTCTCTCCTAGGACAGCTGTGTGTGTGTCACACTTTGTCCTCACCTCACACCAGGCAAACTTTCTTCTCTTTCTTTCTACTCCTCCCCATCCTTTCCAGAGGGGCAGAAGGCCAACATAACTTCTTCTCTTTCTCAGGCAGGGAATCATCTAAAAGAAACAGTACATTCTCTGGACATTGCTAGTTCCACATGGGAAACTGCCTGGCCATGTCGTGCAAAAGTTAATCTGATATAAATTAATTCTGCTGGCTCAAGCGTTGATGGTCACCCTTGCACTGGCAGGTTTAGTATCAGAGCAGACCTTGCCATCAGCACAAAGCCCCCGTAAGAGCGTGGAATCAGTATGAACTCTGTGCTGCAGGTTTTGGCTGACTGGCCCACTCATCACATCCAAATGTCTCTCCCTGGTGAGGATCAAGTAGATACTGATGAGTGGCTGCTCTACAGAGTCTTGCAACAACTGTCCATGATGCTGGGTGGTCCAGGGACCTAGAAGGTTTGGCAGTGCCATCCACCATTGCACCTCTGCACAGGGACTACAAGAGGGGAAGGCATGATTCCAGCTTGTCAGATGTTTGCTGGCCTGCCAGGCAGAAAACCCTTCCTCACATCAAGCTCTGGCATGGTGTTTCAGCCAACTGTGCCCCATCAGGCACAGACAGATGCCCAAGACCCCTTTACATGGCATCCTGAGGACACCAGCCCATGTCAACTCCTGGTGGCCCCCCAGGGTATACTTTGAGTCTGATGTGTCCCTGCAATACCAGTCTTCAACATGAGCCTCAGTTTCCAACCAAGAAATCTCTCCTCATGTCTGGGTCCATCCTGCTTTCCCTGAGGAACACAGTCCAGTGCTGGTCCCTCGCCCTCCTCTGTTAGAAAAGCCAAGCCAACCCAGCTGGTTCGAGGACTGTTTCCTGAGCAGCCCCACGAAGCTGTTTGGCAGCAGCTGCCCTGTAACTGATCCCACCGAGCTTGGTGGGACAGGCCTGGGCTTTCCAAAAAGAGCCACCTCAGGATGTAACAGGAGAAATTAGGGGGGCTTACAGTGCTGGCTCTGAGGGTGGTGTTCCCTGTGGTCGATCCCTGTGGCTGTTAAGGAGTAAATTGCTACATAAAGTCATTCTGAAGTCAAGCAGACCCTCAGGAACATGACAGTCACCAGAGAGCTCTTGAGTCCTGCTTGCTGTTAGAAACACTCCCTAGGTTAGAAAAGCTTGCAAGGAAAATATATCCCCCTCACAAGCCCTATTGCCAGGGCCGAGGCTGTGTTAGGTACCTGGTCCTGCTGCGCAGCCCATCACCTACTCTTTGAGCTGAAACAAAAGCTTTTTCCACTGCAAATTATTTCCGATGGAAAAATCAGGGGATTAGTTAAATGAAATTATCTGTCACGTACATGTAATAGAGAGTAAAATGTAACCATTTGGGAAAAAAAAGTCTTATATGCTCCCAAACTCAATGAAGTTTAATCAAAACACTGTAGGTTCCAATAAGCAGCCCAGCTCAGTGTTTTCCACACAAAATGTTTAAAAAAAGAATGTCTGTTTTAGAGGGACCCTCCACCTTTCCATTTTCTCATTAAATAGTCAGGATCATGCCACTGTTTTACTGTTAACAGGGAAATAAAAAAGTTATATAGACAGCTCAGAAATAACTTTTTCCCTGCTTGTACATTCATGATAAATTACACTTTGAAGAAATAGGAAGATATATGATTGTGGACATTTTTTTAACCAAAAGAAAATAGAGATAATTGCTTTCTTCTGATCTCAACATAAGTCTTTTTCCCTGGAGACTGCAGGAAGAATTTCCTGTATTTTCCCATTAGTGATGCCCCGCTCTGCTTGATGCCTTTCTGTGGTGCTCCATTCTCAGGGGCCACATTTGCCCATATGCCAAGGTCCTGCCCTTCTGCCTTCCAGCTTCATCACTAACTTCACAGAGCTGTAGGAACTAGGTAGCATAACTGAGAGAGGGGGTATAGTTTTGTATTTATATATATTTAGTCCCGTAAAGTTTTCTTGTAGCAAATTGAATACCTTTCATGCTAAAAAGATAATGAGAAGTGGTTCTCTTAAATTCAGAGGATGCCCCCTGAGGAACATCACTCCTCTGTGCTCCCCATCCATCTCTTTTTAGCCCTCATCCTTCTCCCTGCCAACTGAGTCGTGGCCTAAAGATAGCAGTGACTTTACTATGAATTAAGGAATAACTGTTCCTTTTGTTATCTGTGCTGTTTCCAGACTCTCAGTTGATTTCTAACTTTTACCAAACCTGGAAGTTCTTAAATTACAGGAAAAACATATATGAAAACTGCAGTGCTCTGTTCTAAACAAAGCCCAAATGCTTTTTCCTCATTTCTTTACAACACCACGGTGATAATATTGAAGCTATTGCCAAAGTATTACTTTACATTGAATAGCCATTATGTGCAGTACCCCACTGTGTTTTTGGGGAATGGGAGGTATGAACATCCTTCACACGAACATAAAATGTGAATAATGAAGATACTTGCAGGTATGTGCACTCAGAAGAAAAGCACTGCACATAACTTTTATCCCTGAGAGTGATTAAATGCAGATGGCTACCAGGAAAGCTGGGTTTTGCAATAGCAATCATATAGGATCCTTCAGACTATTTGGCTAGTAATTTAAGTTAGGAAAGCTATTTGCAGAATGTGACCTCTGGAATGTAGTTATTCCAGGAAGATGTAACATATTATCAGGGAGTGAATTCCAGGACTGAGTTATTTCTGGTAACAATTGAACGATGACAAAAATATTTACAACTAACTTATAAAATAAAAACATTCAAATATTTGTCAAGGAGTTTATTTACAATGAGAAGTTTCTGCAGATCTCATTAGTTTCTACTTAGGACAGAAATAAACGGACAGAGACTTTGGAAATGATCCTGTATGTTCATTTACAAGATACATACCATTCCCATTAATTTTAAACAACGGGGCAATAAACAGCAAAGGCTAACAAGACATGCAACCCACAAACTGCTGCAAGTGCCCTGCTCATAGTCCAGCCCTTCACAGAAGCTCTCCATTTCTTCACAGCTGGTGTCCATATGAACCAACAGCTCAGTCCCAATGAAGACTTTTACCCTTGTCCAAATAAACCCAAAGCAAAGGTGAGTCAGAGCAATGGCACTGCAGCTCTTTTCACAGAAGCACAGTCCTGTGCAAGCACAAGGCACTGGAAACATGAGGGAAGTCCTTAAATACTTCCTGCGTAAAACTGCCCACCAACTAAAAAGCTTTTGCTCTCGCCACCAGAGATTGTAAACCTTACTGCAAATGAGGACAGATTATTAGAAAGGGTTTTCCCACCCCACATCATACAATTCCTTTCCATCTGCACCTTCAAAGGAGGTTTGTTTTTTATCCCACTAATATTCCTTGCTCTCAGGGGTAGACGTCTCCTTTCAGGGCTGACATGAGCATTTGAGGCTCATTTATTCTTGTTTCAGAGCTCTTCTTCAGCCTAAACAGCTTTCTTCTTTTTCCGGGGTGTATTTGCTGAAGTATCTATAAACAGCAATTGTATCCCCTTGAAACTTTTGTTTTGCAAAGCTAAAGAAACCAATAGGCATTTTAATAGCCTTTCCTAACAAAAAAATGACCCCTAATCATCTGCTTAATGAACCTAATGACCTCTCTTGGCATCTGTCCCAGTATGAATTGATTTTGCTTGAAAGTACACATCTAAATTTCTAGATAACATCTTGTTGGTGCTTTACAAAATAGTATTGATATTTCTATGTCCTGCCTGGCAATTTAATTCCCTTTCCTTAAGGGCAGGTCATGTTAGTGACCCCGGGTGGTCTTGTGATCAATTAGTACACAACTGGCACGCTTGCATCTTTCCTTCCCCTGTATACACACACCAAGCATGGTGACTGCACAAGTCACACTCAGGCTGACCCAGCAATTCCTTCCTTTAAAGCTCCTCTTGCCCCCTACACCAGCCTTGGCCCAGAAATGCAGCTTTGGATGGATGAAAGGCATTTCACCCAAAACAAAACTTTGCCTCTCAACACCTCCCACTTGTCAACAACCCACAGACCTTAATGGGTGCCACAACTACACTTTTCTCATTTTCCCTTCCCTGTACACTACTGTCTGAAACTTCTCCCCAAAAAGGCCTCCCAACCACCCTGCTCACTCCTGTCTTGTCAAAACACTGTACACACGTCAGCCTCTGCACTGCTCAGTCATCCATGGAGTCAGGTTTGATACTGCCTCAGGGCCAGCCTTGGCTGCTTTTCCTAGCACCCAGAAGAAGTTCTTTACTCCCACATACTCTCTATTGCTCTGTCCTCTTCCTACTACACTCAAAAATACTGGAACAATACAACAAACTCCTGCTCAAGCAATGCCTGTTACATACTCCATTATTTTAGGGAGAACATTTTCCAGTAGCTAAAGATAGTCCTTGGGTTTTATGTTATTTACTTAGGTGCATGTTGAGCAATCTAACCTTAGCACAGATAAACAAAGCATCCCAGAGAAATTGTAGCACGATAAACTATGTGTCCTGAGAGAAAGTCATGCCTCAGAAGCTTTCAGTTAGAAAGCAGTAAAAAAAAAGAATTTGAAGTGCAACTGACTAAAAATTATGACTGCGACCCCAATCTCTCATTTTACAATACTTATTTCTATTATTTCTTTTGACGGCGAGAATGCCAGAGGTGGAAGGTGAATCAGGACCCTGAGGACAGCTGAATTGGATCCATCAGGCCCATTGCAATGGCTCTGTTTGCGCTATACCTTCCCTTCCCACTGATCCCAGACCTGTCTTGTTTGTGAAACACAGCAGCTGCCCGGTCCGGAGGCAACAGTTGTGCCCTGTTGGCACTGCTCCATGCAAACTTCTGCTGCACCCTGGCACTGAGGTGCATCACAAAGGGTTCAGCTTTCCCATTTATAACCCAGCTGTGTGTCGTGCAACACTGCTACTTAGAGCATGCTCAGAATCCACCTCTTGGATATGTATTTTCAGTTTTGTAAAACACACACAGGAGCCACTGTTGTCTTTTCCCCTCAGAGCCATCACTTTAGTCAGCATCCAAACCAACAGAAACTGGGGATATTCTGTTTCCACCAGGTGAAAAACATATCAAGTGCTTTCTGCTACAGCCTTCCAGGCAAGACACAAAACCCTCTGAGTCGTACCCATTTTCAGACTGCAATGTCAAACCAGATGTGGGACCAGATTTACTGTAAAAAGCTTCTTCTGGGCCATGAATCGCCCAGCAAATCTCTAATGCCCTGAGCACAATTTGGAGCAATTATAGCCTCACTTTTAAACCCAATGAGATACATAATTTTACATAATTTTGACACAAGCCCAGTTGAAACTCAGTGGATTGTGTTACTTTTTGGTATCTGCCAATGCTTCAATACAGCTTCATTCCCTCAGCAAAGCCATTAGCTCAGTGAGTCAAAATGACAGGGAGACAGTTTGTACCTCGTTTCAATATCTCTGTATTTGGGATATTTTAACACAGATTGTTGTTCCAATAATAATAAGAAGAAAAAGTTTTTTGGATTGTTTAGTGGACTCAGAACCAAATCCCCAAAAACACAGATCTATCTGAGATGCAAGTTTTTCAGGAAAACCAAAAGAAGCTGTTCCCAGGAGCTCACTGATACACACTGATGCAGACACCCACAAAGTCTTGCTAGTTCCTTGTTCTTTATTGCTGCCATTTTTCAAAGTTCGTACTGAGGATCACTTCAAATGTATCCATCTAATACAGTGATCAGAGGGAGAGGAAGCAGTTTTTAATGATGTTGAAAAAAATACAAGCCAAAAGTCAATCCTGATACACAGAGATTGTATTGCCAAGGAGAAGAAGAGGAAGAAGGTATTAAAAATGTGTCAGAATTTCTTATCAGAGACCACACTCCATAGCAGAGCTGGGAAAGGAGCCTCAAGCCCTTTGGCTTTCAGTCTACTGCCTTAACCTTCTATACCACTTTTGTGAACCCTTGGGGGTGGCACATCCACCTCTCCCTGAGTATTCTGCTTGCAAGCTTCATCACAGATCAATTTACGTCAAGGCATAGGAAAATTGGAAAAAAAAAAGCTAATGAGCCACAACCAGAGCCTTGCTCTATTAAGCTTGATTAGCTAAGCAGTGCTCCAGGAGCAGCTGAGGGACTACAGACCCTGCCTCAGAGGGGCACAGGGCTAAGCAGGACTGTCTGCCATGACAGCTATGTTCCAGAGGCAGTGAAAATGGGAAAGGAGCAATTAGAGAAGCTCCTGAGCCTGCTGTGTCATTTCATGCAATGTCTGTTTCATGTCATGTCTCATGCAACAACTGCACTATGTAAAAGCAATTTATGTAAAACTACCTTTTCCTGAGGAATCAGAAGACAGAGACACCTCTGGGGGCTGAAGCTCAGACAGAACTTGATGACTCTAAACATTACAAGACACTAATTACCTCAGAGGGGGCTATAAACATACAGATTCATGGGGCTGTGGAAAGATGATTTGGCCACAGATTTATCTAGAAAAAAAGAAAAAGTTGGCCACTAGACTTTGGGGAAAACTATTACAGATACTGTTTGGGAAAATAAATGGATCTGTTGGACCAGTGTTGAATACGAAAAGGATTTATTTTAAATGAGGAATACCTCCGGAAATTTTGGCCAAGAAGCACTTTAGGCAGTAAGAGAATAAAAAAATTAACAGACAGCAAATCATTCAGTAGTAAAGCCACTGGTGTTTATACCAGGAGTCCTTCTGTGAGGAAAATGTTCTGTGAGCCAAAAACACAGCAGTGGCTGATGTTTGTAATGTGGATGCAGTCTGAAGCAAGCTGAAGCCGCCTTAGAGGAAGAGTCTGTTTTCTTTTGGTGTTTGAGCAACACCTTGCTGGTGTTTTTCACCAACTCTGTGGCCATCAGGAAGGACTGCTAAATTTCTTTTTTAGGTCAAGTAAGCCTGGAATTTATTATAAAACCAAAAAATTTTGGAGAATAATGGGTTTCATACATGGAAGAACAAACTGACTTCCATGTCCATTTAAAATAACAAGACACACAGCTGGCACCAATCTGGACACACAGCATCAGTTTGTCCAGCTTCAGAAAGTGAGAAGCTGGGAGTGAAGACTTTGATTCGAAAGAGATGGGAAAATCTAAGTAATTATTTTTTTTGTGCTCAACAAACTGCAGCAAAACATCTGGTTATTCCTCTTCTTTTAAATTTAACCTTTCATTTCTGGAGGAAGGAGGGTCCTCAGATGTGTTTCGTTACATTTACTGTAAGACTTCTATTATTTGACTTTTCCAGGAGCATCTATCCACATCCCAACTGGAATTTCCTATTTGAGATTGCAGCTCGACGCTTACAAACCTATGATGAGACTTCTGAGGATGGGGCACATGCTTCACCTCTCCACTAACACAGAAAACAGCAATCTTCTCAGTGCAACAGAATTTAATATGAAAAGGGTTATAAATGCCTAAAAAATATAAATTATTTTCACCAGTAAGAGGCATCTTTTGTCAATATGTCACAGTTTGCCCTGAGGACCGTGCAGGTTAAGAAAATAATACTTTTACCTCATCAGAATAACAAATCCAGCCTGTTCAGGCCTGATGTAGTCTAACTAGTTGGATTTTCTAAGGTTTCCAAATGCCTGAGGACCTTTTCTGCCTTCTGCCTGCCCTGTTAATTTGGAGGTAACACACACTCGCAGCCCAAATACATGGTTGCAACTCCTGCCTTTGCTAAGGAAGGTTCATTTCTGTGGGAAGTAGACTTTCCAAACACAGCCCACAGTGGCACTGAGGTGTCTTCCAGCTCTGGGTCACCATCTAACAAGGATAAGGTGCAAAAGCAGGAAAAGTCCTTGTTGCTAGAGCTTGGTGCCTGCCCCTGCTTCAGCTGCAGCAGCCCAGTGCAGCTTGGATCACAAGCCAGAGAGCTCAGCTAACAGGCTCTGTGGCCAGGCTGAAGCTGATACGAGTCATTTTGGTACACAGGGTCACACTTATAAAAGTAGGAGCTGCTACCTTAGTCAGGCTGCTGCACCTGCAGGGGTGATAACCAGGGCAAGGCAGGCAACATGTTTCTGTGGACCTGAACCTGCAGCCCCGATATTGCCACCTCAAAATGAATTAGCAGCCACGGAGCTAGGAACTGCAGCCAGCTTGGATCATGAAGTGGAAGGGAAATATAATCTTAGGAAGGAGACCAGTAGGACCATCTGCTGGACATTAATGCCTTTCTCATGAGTTAATTTGATTTTCCCCTGCCTTGGTCTGACTTTTCAGAGCTGCAAGGCTCTTTTTCAGCACTGTAACAAGGTTAGAAAAATTCTCCGGAATTGGGACTGCCAAGTAAATCATGATGATAAAATGAAATTATTACCCATCATAGCTCCACCAAATTTGGTGACTACAAGACAGTCACAGATGACCACTGGACTCTCCCTGTGGGCTCTCTGATTCGAGGAGCACTCAGCCCGAATATCTGACAAATCTGTCAAAAACAAGGCTTGCCAAACAGAGAGGAACTAAGAAAAAACCGGAAGAAAAACATTTGTGGTTTCTGTCTTTTACAAAAAAAGAAGAGGGGAGACAGAGTAAGAATCTACTCCTACAACCAAGCCTTCCATATGGAGCCAATGGGCAGATGTGGTTTCCTTGGACTACGCTGACCTTTCTGAGGACACGAGAAACTTGATGAGAAGGGCTGGAGGAGGGAATCAGGAGCAGCATCCCTGGCAAGGTAAGTGCTGCCCAGCAAAACCCCTCCACTGTAACTGCTGGTGTTCTGGACAGGAGCTGCTGTCCAGTAAGTAGCTGAGCCTGAGCCTGCAAGCCTATACACAGCCTGATCCCTCTCCATGTAGGTGTGCAGCAAGATCCTTGATTTTTTTAACAACAATATCAACTGATTTGAAGTCTGTGCTTGTTAAAGGCCAAATTAGTTGCTGTTTTTCTCTCATGGGCTTTTTTTGTTGAAATAATTTTTTCTGTGTGACAACTGACCATGGCAATTTAACTCTTCTGTCTACTTGGATCCTGGTAAGTTGTTTAATAAAGATGCGTTTCATGAGTAATCAGAGAAGTCCTGCCCCATGTCCAAAGGCAAATCAGGAAGTTGGCTGGTAGCAGTGAATTTATTTGCCACTCCTCTTGGAAATGGGGTCAAAACCCATGTATCTGCTGTTTGCCAAGAACAAATACATTGTAAACTCTTCTGGACAAAGACCATCCTTATTCCGAGCTATGCATTAGCAAACAGATCATTATCTCTTAATTATATCACTACTTATATTTATCAGGATGTTTTCAATTTTCTTTTCAGCATTGAGTTTATAGTAAAGTACGCTTCAGTCAGTCCTGTAAGCATCAGGACATACTGATAGTTTCCTAAACAGTGGTTTTGTATGCGAGAAAGTTCAAATATAATTCAAATCGAGTTTTAAAAACAAAAGATTTCACTCTTTGCAAGTGCAGATTTCACCATAGGTCTGCCTCAGTCTATCCTGTTCAGTCCAAGGCTTTCTAGCCTACAGAACTTCGTGTGGCTGAACTTACATCATGGTGTTTTTGTCTTTATCTAGGCAATTCATAGTGATCGAGGAACATAATGCAATTGCTGTGCTTTCTAGTCTGTGGGGGTGGGTGAACTGTTTTCTAATGCCAGTGGCATTTGATTTTTGAAGTAAAATACGTTTTGGTAAGAAAGCATCTGTGAACATTATTTGAATAACTACTATAAAGCTGTGTCAGCAGTACCTGCCCTTCTTTCACTTTCTGCAGCTGTTCACGACTGATCTGTGATTGTACAGAAAACAAGCATGAGTACTCAGGAAATACTATGTGGTGACCTGCCACAGGCCGCCCAGCCTTTTTCAGTTACACCATTCAGGGCACGACAGGATATGACAAAAGGTTAATGAGGATATGACTTGAGTACACATTGTGTTTAAAGCAGCAAATGCAGTTTTGCCCTCTTTTGGGCAATTTGAAGGAATCATTTCCAGGGCTAAAAAGTACACTTGGGTAAAATGCTTGTAGAGTAAATTTCACGAAGTGATTTGCAACACCGGTGAATTTGTACTGAACAGAACAATTCTGCCAAAAAGACAAGGCAAGGCTGGAGACACCTGTGTAGCAGCCTAACCCCATTAAAAGCAGCCCTCATCAACCTCCCTTGTAAGTTGCTGAAGTCAGTATCCACCAGCTGCACATCTGACGGACGGACCTCCCTAAGCCAGGAAATAACAGAGAGAAAACCCAGCCCAGTGCTGAGGCTTCTTCCAAAGCAACACTGCTTCACTGGGCCAGCTAAATAAAGTTAACCCTTGCTGGAAAAAGCCTGGTATAAACAGCAGGCAAAGCTTAACCAAGGATGGGCATTGGAGTGCTGTGCTGAGGCTAAGTGCATGGAACATGAAAATTTTTTTGCCTGCTTCTCAGGAAAAGAAAAGAAGGCTGATAAAAGCAACTTGTGTTTCATCAGGCAAGCCACACTGCCTCTTGGGATGAGCTTTCCTGCTGGGAAGAGCCAGGGGACCCACTGTGGCTGAGGGACATAGCCTGTAGCCGCATAGCAGAGATAAATGAACGTGTGGGGACCAAGATTTAAAGGCAGGTGAGTCAAAACACCTCAGAGCAGGAGCATTCATAATTCAGGTCTGTGACAGAGGATGTGAGAAGAGTGGAAACAGGGAAAGAGGAATCTGGTTTTTCAAGTGGGAAGGGAGATGAGGAAGGGAAAAGTAGTTTGGGGAAGGTACGGCATTCTCTGTCATCCTCTGAACAGTCCACATGAATTCCTTCTGTCAGTCATCCCACCTACTCTTTTCCCAAAAGTGAATTATTCTTCTTACCACTATACCATGCGTTTTAATCTGCATGGTTTCCCACAAACCATGGGCACAAACTGTTACATTTTGTAACACAAAAATGTAGCAGATTCCTGTTAGCAATCTCCTACTGTGTATCCAGCCTGTCCTCCTACATGCAAACTTAGGACTCCTCTCTGCTCCTGGACTTTGCTCTCAGTAATCTAAGTGGGCTAATTGATAATGACAGTTAAGATGATTTTATAGCTACTCTGAATAACTTCCATTGTAAGTTATGGCTTGTTTTTTTGCAAACAAAATCATTTTCATTAGCTTACTCTCACCTAAATTTGCTCTTCCAAAGAAAAGCATTCTCCAAGTGCCCTACCATACAAGCTTGGTGGCAGGCATGCTATCAGAAGTAGTATATTTTTAAGGAAATATTGGCATTTTAAAGAAATCTTAAATTTGTGCTTTTAAGAATCAAAACTGGAAGCTATTGTTCTTGCCACTCAGTGGGAAAATATTTTGAATTAATCACATACTAACCAAAGAGTATGTCATTAATATCAAACACTTAAAACACTCTAACAGCATCTGGGGAACAGCCTGAAAAGCAGAGACTCTTCTATGCCTGTGAATGATACAATAAATTGTGAAAAATATGCCATTACTTGGTTTGGAGCATGTGGTGGGCTGTGCTC
Source organism: Dicrurus megarhynchus (assembly GCA_013399195.1). Classification (NCBI taxonomy): domain Eukaryota; kingdom Metazoa; phylum Chordata; class Aves; order Passeriformes; family Dicruridae; genus Dicrurus; species Dicrurus megarhynchus. The sequence goes on from VXAD01004815.1 coordinate 240,704, forward strand.
AGACCCTCTGACATTCTGTCCGAGATCACATCAACAGTTCGCCTCAGTCAGCAGCAAGAAAAAGAGATCTAAACAGATTCACAGAAGTTTTAGGCAGACCGGTATACTACAGAGCAAAAATTAATGGTCCTCAATTAATCTTCGTGATACCTTTGATTTAAAACTCAGTGGTTGTGTTTACATGGCATGACAAAAAGCTGGAAGGACAATATGGCCCATAATGGATCCACCTGTACTCTCTTTGGAGAGACTCTCAATACATTGCCTAGACATCTTCCCTGAGGTAAGGAACAAACAGGGATCAAACCTAGATGTATATTTGTGCTCCACCCTCTGCCTAATTACTGATCAAAATCCTGTCCTGTGCCTGAACAGCACTGGGCTACCTGCCCAAAAAGAGTATTCAAACCAGTGCCTGCTGCTGCATCATGAGTTCCCTGCCCAGGCAAAGTAGCTGGAACTAGGTGGTCTTTAAGGTCCCTTCCAACCCAAACCATTCTGTGATTCTGTGATCTTCTACTTATCTTTCAGAGAAAGCATAATCTTTGTTTCTGGACCTTATTTGTTGTTATGGAAATGATTGCAATATCCATGCATTCAGCATGAACAGGAAAAGCTCTAAAGGATTCTGTGGCCTTTAGGGATACCTAAACCAGAGCTGGGCTAAGTTCTGTGACATTTTTCCTCTATGGTAGCTTGTCAATCTGTTGGCTTCCTCCCACTGACTGTCTGATCCTAGGGAGGGCCCAAAAGGCTCTTCTAGAGGAATATTAGGGGCTGAAACAGCTGAGAAGAAGTTATTTGTTCATGTGTTCGTGGAACGAATTAAAGAAGGGAAAATGAATCTTACTTTCCACATCATCTGAAGTGCAAGAAATGACCTCTTGTCACCAAGGTTCAAAGGTTGAGGGCTCACTGGGCACCAGTGTGTGTTTTCTTCACAAGCTTCGCATGACGTGCTGAAGCAGGCAATCATGTGATGGCCTGGTGCAGGGGCTTGGTTACAGGGGAGTAGATGACTGTGAATCACCCACATCCCTATCGCCCCTCTTTGGCCCAGGCCACAAGGAAACAAACTAAACAAACTAGTTAGCTTTAACTAAACTTCACCTCCCTCCGAATAAAAGCTTGTTTCTCTCTGAATAGATGAACTCTGGTCTGCCAATACAGCATCTCTGAATGTCTCAGGCAGGACACCTCAGCAGGACTTTATTTTGCCTTACATTACTCTTGTATGGCTTTCTAAAAATAGGACACCCTTGTGTAACGATAGCACTGATTGTTTCTACTCTGCTTCCTGATTCAAAGCAGTACAGAAAATACTCTTTTTCTAAGCTGCAACCAAACAGCTTCAGAAATTTTGATTTTCAGAGGGGCTTTCTCCTTCCTCTAGAATTAACAGTTGGACACTGACAGACAAGAGCAGAAATTATGCTGTTTCTACATTAACTAAACAGCAAATAAAAGTGGCACAGAGGTAGAACTCCTGCCATGGCCTGCCCAGGCCCCACAAAAACATCCCTCTTAATGCAGGATGTCTTGATCTGAGGTGAGGGAGGAGGAGGAGGTTTCTACAGTCATTTAAGCCCCCCTGCAGGTACACAGCTCACTTTCAGCTCAAATAGGGACGTGGCCCACTTCAACAGAGATGAGAAAAGGGCTCCTTTTATGCCTTTCGTGAGACAGACATTCTTCAATTTATTTTATGGCTACAGATGGCAAAGCTGTCTAGAGGCACTCTGATGAGGAGAAGCGAGGAGGAGAAGAGCCAGTGTGGGGGTGGAGAGCTGCAGCTCTGCCCCTCCATTTGATGTGGTCTCTTTTAAAGGTCACCCACTGGGACCTGACATCAATCAAACTATTTTTGTAAAAATGGAGATTTATATAACACATTTGTGCTATAGCTCTTGGTTCTTTTTTCTTAAATTACTTAAAGCAATATAATAACTTTCACAGGCATATCATAGGAGACTGCCAACATTTCAAACATTTCCTTGATGTAGGATGATCACAATTGAAAGGAATGTGAATTTTATCCAGCCGTCGGTAAGGTTTTGTTTTCCTTAATCCCTGAGACTAAATCACTGGATAGTTTTCAGCCTCCAAACTAAATCTTAATTGAGACTAGCTGTCATTTAGGATACTGCACAACTCTTATAACCAAAGCACCGGGGTACATTTGAGGAAAGACTGGGACAGTCCCTGGGATGGGGACCCCCAGCACTTCATAGTGCGAGCTGGTTGTGCCAGAGAGCTCTCCAATACTTTGGAAAAAAGCAGTCAAAGTTTCTTTTCAGTGTTAAAGTTCCTTCATTTGAAGTGTTCTCCTCCTCAAACCTGTGAGCAGTGTAAGCCAGTCAGAATTCCCACAGACTGGAAATAAAGCTGGTGGTTTGTGTCCCAGGGAGATGCCATTTTGCTTCGTGGTGCATACACTCTAGCAATTTTTCTTTTCATCCAACATGAGAGTTCAGATTAGCTCTCAAACTGTACAAAACCAAAACCTTCCATCCCCAACAAAAGTCACTAGCAGTAGGGTTCTATCTAGGCTTCTGCACAGGTGTTGAAGAAAGCAAGTGGTTCAGCTGTGACACTGAAATTAGTAGGCAAGATCCTGACACAGAGGGGAAAATTAGAGATATTTCAGTGCCATTTCTGCTGTGATAACTTGGAACACCTCCAAGCACTCTGGCAGCCAAAAGACAAAATTTTTCCACAAAGTAAGTTAGGTCCCTTTTCATTAGGCCCAGAGGGCAGTTTCTGCCCCCTTTGCCAGAATCATCCACAGATGAAAGGAGATGGGAATTGAAACATCAAGTACAACCCACTGTTCACCTCCCCAGCAGCAACAAATCTGTGCCAACACCAATGCATGGAAAGGGTCTTGCCAAAGGTGGGAGTGAGAGAGGAGGAAGAGAATAGTGTGTTTGCCATGTCCCAGAGTTCCCCCTCCCACACCCCCGCAATCTCCATGGCACCCTTCAGGCAACATAAGGGATGGTCTGGAGGCTTTGTTTAATTTGGAGGAAAACCTAGAAGTACTCTCAGTTCTCTGTGACTTGTCTGGGGAAGAACCACTTAAATCGTAATGCCAAGGCTTAGCTTTAACTAGGATTTTAGCCCCAAGCCTTACTTAAAGATTAATAATTTAGATGGACTGTTCAGGTTGTGCCAGTGCCAGTGAAAACAGACAGGCTATTTCTCATCCTGAAAACAAGTTGGGAAGAGGTGAAATCCAGGAAACCCTGGAGGGACCGATTTCTCCCTTTTTAGAAGGACCATGGATTCCTAGCCTGGGACTGCATGTCTAACTTTCTGGCAATTAAAATTAGGTCAGAGGTGTCTGGGTTTCTGCACCACAGCTTCTCCCTTTTAAACAGAGAGTGAAGCTCATTCCTGCTTCACAAGGGAATCACAAGGGTGAATTCAATATTATGCTGAAAAGAAAATAAAAAGCCTGTACACAACCAGCCTGAGCACCTCAGCACTCCGTGGCCTTCATTCCAAAGAGTGCCAGTATCTCCTAGAAACAGAATTAAATGTTCTTTTCATGTGAGCTGTTGAAAGTTCACACATCAGATTCATATTTCTATTTCATGTCAGGATTCAGCCAAATAATGAATCCTAGTGAGCATTTTGCTTTAGGAAAGTATTCCAAAAAAATACCAACAGACTTCTGATTTTTTTGAAGCTATACTGAATGCATAACTTAATGATAATGAATGAGTGACTGCTGCTTCTTATGACAGCTCTCAGTCATAGAAAACCTTTGCCAAAACCCTACTAATCGAATAGTACAGATTGGGGAGCAACTGGCTGCTGGAAGGGGTGTGGGAGTGCTGGCAGGGAATAAGTTACACGTGTGCTAGCTGCACACACTGGCAGCAGGGACAGCTGGCAGAGCCCTGGGCTGCATCGGCAGGAGCACGGCCAGCAGATGTGGTGAAGAGGTTTTTCCCCTTTGCTCTGTGCTCATTAGAGCGTATCTAGACACCGTGTCCAGTTTCACCCATCCCACCCCCCCGTGCCAACACAGGAGAGGCTCCAATAGCCTTGGGTGAGTTTAGTGTAGGGCCACTACACTGGCCATGGCTGGAGCCATGGCTGGAGCATCCAGCCTTTGAAGAGAGGCTGAGGGACCAGGAATCATTCTGCCTGGAGAAGCGATGGCTTTGGGGGTGATCTACCAGTGGCCCTACAGTATCTACAAGAAGGTTACCATGAAGACCAAGACAGGCTCTTCTGAGGTGCGTGGTGGGAGAATGAGAGACAAAAGCTGCACATCAAAGCAGGGGAACTTCTGGCTTGATGTGAGGACATTAATTTTCCCTAAGGACAGCCAAAGCATCATCAGGTTGCCCAGAGACACCTCAACATTTACATCCTTGGAGGTTTTCAAGATGAGCTGGACAAAGCCCCGAGTGGCCTGGGCTGATTCCATAGCTGGCCCTGCTTTGAGCAGGAGGTGGGGCTAGGTGAGCTCAAAAGGTCCTTGTCCTACCTGAACTATTCTGGCATTCTTGTACTGTAAACTGTGATTTGTCATGAAAGGTATAAAAACAGTATCAGCCATCACTGGATATCTCTTGGCACACAGGGCAGCTAAGCTATAGTGACCTGCGGGCCTTCTCTCCCACAGCAGTGCATCCACTTAGTTAAGGACCTTCTGAGGCAAGAACTGCAAAATGATTTTCATTATAACTACATGAGTGGTCAAGACTGAATGCTCATCTGCCAAGACCTGGTCAGGAGCCAGGTGAAGTAACTGGAAAGTTTGAGGGTACACATCAGCAGTTGTAGATATCCAAATTTGAACTCATTATTGGCAACTCAATTATGCTCCGTGAAAAGATGTACTTAGGCAGAAAGCTAAAATAGGTCAGACTGATTAATGCCAAAACACATTTTCTCTCCCCTGACTACAAAGGGAGTCTGACTGCTCCAGATACAGCTGTGTATAGTGCACACCTGTGCAGTTAGATCAGATGGTTCCTGCCCCTACTGACTTCAGTAGCGGGCTGAGGTGATGGATTATGCTTGAAGTCTATCGAGGTCAGGACAGTCAGACTCTGAAATAAAATGTAGAAAGTCCACACAGAACTGTATTTCTGGTACATCTTCCAGTTTAGAGTTCTAGTCCCACAGCTTTACGATTGTAACAGTTATTTATTGAGAACATATTTTCCTTCTTGACTGTCATGGGTGGAACAGCCTTGGGGATGATACCAAGAGACTGGGTGAGATTTTATAGTGGAAAACATGAGGAAAGCTGAGGAGAAAAATACCTGACTACTAGCATATCTTACAAGTTATGAATGTACTGTGGGATCTGATAACGTTTCCCTGAAGCCTAGACACATTGTGCCAAGCTTCTCCCCAGGTCCATGACAAAGGCAAGATGAGCCTGTTCTCATGGTCCTAGCAGAGGAAAAGGCTGGTGTCACCTTCCGTGTTATCAGGGGGAATATTTCCAGCAGATGGAGTTGAGCTGCCCAGGCTGAGAAGGGCTTCGGGAAGCCTGAAAAAGCTGGGGTTAACTCTGTAGTTTCACAGTCTGTTTCTGTTGGCAGGAGCAGGAGGCCATGGGGTGAAGTGAATCAAGACTCCAGTCCGGGTTAAAAATAACAGCGTGGGAGGAGAGGGCTGCTGGAGGGTGAGCAGAGAAGAGCAGTGGCCAGCTGTGCTTCCAGACAGGCAAATGCCTGGGAAGTGGCACAGGGTGAAGGGTGGGACTTCTGCGCCTGGCAACCACCAGCTCATGCTGGCTGGGACCTCCTGTACTGGAAGCCCAGCCAGCTGAGGAGCTGAACCTGGGTGAAGAAAGGTGAAGAAGGGTCTTACTGCTGCCCCAAAACACTCCCAGTGGGGAAATAGAGCAGAAAAGAGTGAGTGACAACAGCTGAAAGACAATGTCATTCCCACACACAAAAAATATGTTTATCCTGGTCAATAACAGGTTTAGGTTGGAAATTAGAATAAGGTTTCATTTCCTCTTCATTTTGCTTATTTACTTCAGTCTTCAGCATTTCTGCCTCCACAAATAAAACAATGTCCAAACCAGAATCCCTCCGGCATCCACCCTCCGCTAACAAATGCGTGCAAAACGACTTCTCTGTCAGCACCCCGACAACGGGCAGAGCTACAGTGCTGTAAGGATATAAATGACAAACAGGTCTCAGAGAAGCAATAACTTGCATTAGGCAGAATGAAATTAGGAAAACAACAGACAGGCTTCCAAGTACAGAGGTCTGAAGAAATGTCACGTGCCCAAACCTTATTTCCTGTTAACAAATATGCCAGCCTAGAAGAAAGTGTAAACTTCCCCCATCAGCCTTCCTAACACTTTTCTGTGATGTTTACTTTCCAGCTCACACTGTCCATGTTTCTATTTTATTTTATTTCCATTTTATTTTGCATTCTTCCTATGTTCACCAAGCCACCTCCAGGTACTCACCACCTGTGTATCTACACAGTGGAGTTCAGGACACAAAGGGTTAAGATGGGAGAGAGATGATCAGGAGGGACAGCATGAGCTGTGAAGGTCTTCTAGGCACTTGTCTATGTACTTTGGAAACCCTTTGGTACAGATCAGTCCCTGAGTATTCAGGTCTCATCTCTGGCTTTCTCCTTGTATGTTTTCCCCCTCTCCTCCTGCTGGTATGAGAGCAGACTACCTGACACTTGCTCTCTAAGTAGCTGGCAGCAGGCACACAAGAAACTGTGGCTTGTGCTGCATGAGCTGCCACAGAAAAACCCACACTGAATGAGCCACAGATCTAGAAACAGCTCCCGCCCAAAGAAAAGTGTTACAATTAACATCACTATCACAATTATCACAATTAACATCTCATCTCAACTCCCGAACACCCAACAGAAAATTCAGACCCTCTCTTCCCACTTTTGGAAAGCAGCTTTGCAACTCTTGTGTAATTACTCAGAAAAAAAAAAGCAATAAAGCCAATTATCTTGTCCTTGAGTCATGCCACTTGCAGGCTTAGTGCTGTGAGCTGAATTTCCCAACTGACTGAACCAAGACAGCTCTGTGGAAAGTTGACACAGTGTTTGGGAATGCCAAGCCAAGCAAGCAAACAGTTCATCAAAACAAGCTTTTCTAAATCTGTCCCATGAAGCAGAACAAGCAGATGGGCAACACCAGTGCTATGAAAGGAAGACATGTAGGACCCCAGTCCTTAAACCTACTCTATTCTTTGGCTCTAGCATAGCTGTGAAAATAAATATGTGTTAAAAATCACCCCATCTAGAACCTGGTCAAAGGGAAGGCCCCAGTGTAGACACAATCGTATCAATATCGCAAGTCCTTCTTCTCATGGTAACATTTACTCCAGTTGGGAAATCAATCTGGGCTACAAATGGGTGTAAAGTCAAGGTTCTTTCAGCCTTCCAAGAATTCAAAGTACATCAAAAAACATGAGCTGTGTTACTCACTGCCTGTGCAAAAAGCCTTGCTCTGTAGTGTTTGTGCCGGAAGGAAGAGGAAGGCCTTACTGAAAGAATCAAGAGGCTTTTTCAGTGTATTTGTTCTGCAGACACTTATTCCTGATCCATGGCATGTTAAGCAGGATTGTTCAGGTATCAAACACTCACACAGAGGATGGATACTCATATACATACGTTTTACTGCATCATTGCAACTCACACATGCCAAACAAGCTTCACAGATTTGCCCATGCTGACCTCTAAGGTGGTGAAGGCAGATCATTCAAGGATGAGACTGTTATCTCTACACTGAGTGATGACACTCTGTGCCTCTCTTCCAACTCCTGTCTCCCTCTCAGAGGGGTTAGTGAACCTCTGCCTCTCCTACTTAACTCCCACCACACATCACGCTTTTCAGAGTGCAGTCACTTCATATAACCTATACAGTGAAGACAGGTGTGCCTGCTGCCCTACTCCTTTCAGTCTCCTAAGTTAGCAAGGAATGGCTTCACAGTGTGCCTGCTACCTAACATAAAATGCCTCCTCTTACATCCGAGTGCAGCCAAATGTCTAACATTTCCATCTCTATTGCACCTATGGAGGAAAGCTGGCAATGGTCACTCTTGATTCACATGTGTACAAGCCATTATGTTCAGTCACTGACAGGTTCCTGCTGTCCCAAAACTAGGATTCAGATCCCACAGTTGACTGAGAAACTCATCCTGATATAGACTTTCCTACATAAATATGTGCAGTACATCTGTTGCCACTCAACCTTTAATGTACTTACGTACAGTTTGCCTAACACTGTGTTCTACATTATTTATATACTAATGATATAACAAATTTGAAAAACAGTTGTAAGGTGACACAAATATTCAGTGCCTCATGGACCCACAAAAAAGCCATCCTGGTATCTTCCTCTGTATTAAAAACTTTGTCCTTTCACATTCTTCTTGAAAGGCTGCCCACAGCTCAAAAACTACTGTGAAAACCTTCACCTTTGCTCAGTATTTGCAGTGTTTGGAAGTGGAACAAATCCAGTAGTAACATCCTGGCTGTGGAAACAAATAACTGGTAGCCATGAGGTGAAAATGATTTATAGACCTGGATTTCATCCTTGTTTGTGTTTTGAACAGGCTTGTGATACTGACCCAGAGTCTGTCTTTCCTCTCCAGGGAATTTAACCACTAGAATAGCACAAAGCATCTCTAGGGGCAGACCTTCCTCCCCTAAGGCCCCTACACTGCTACCACAGAACCACCCCAATGACCCTGTGCTGGGCCTTCTCACACATTACAGGTCCCGAGCACAAGACACCCTTCCCCAAGGGACCAAGCCCTAAGCTGAGGAGGACAGGGGGATATCCTGCCTGCTTTAACACACACCAGGAATGGCACTGAGGGAGCAGGCACGCTGAGCTAAACACAGAGTACTGGATGTGGGAGAAGTCAGTTCTGTCTAGAGCCTCTGAAATTCATGAATTCACTTAGCCTGGCCTGCTTGAACCTATAATGCCCGCAGCGTTTTTACCACAACACTTGTGCCTTTACCACAAGCTCTTGTTTACCGGAATCATATTTTTTGAAAAGGATTCAGTGCTTATTTCATGTAACAGGCAAACCCTGCATCCTGAGTTAAGTGGTTAGTTGCTGTCACTGAAAGCAAAAGGCATTTTTAGTTGCCCATTTTCTAACCTGTCTTTGTCCACCTCCAGCACCTAACAACCTTGCTATGTCCAGAGATAATCTGCCATTATTAATTCTCTCCCTGCTTTCAGTTGTTAGTGGACGAACATCAAATGTCATGTTTGACAAAATAAATTGATTTAGATTCTTTTGCCTCTCTTTAGACAGCACAGTTCAGCCTATGCTCATGTAGCTCAGACAGTCTCTGTTCTCTGCCCATCTGTCAAAATCCTTTTAAAACCGTAAACATTTCAGAAATGGTCTCATTAATGCTGTACACATGGAAATATCACCTCCTTGACCTTTACTCAGCAATCTGCTCTGTAACATTTGCTTTCAGGTACACTGTATCACACAGGGAGTGCGTGTTTAGCAGATTATCCATTATAAACAAGCCTGAGTCACTGGTTTCCAAAACACAATCTCCCAGTCAAATAGCACAGCTATAAAAACACATCTCTGGTCTGTTAGCACCTTGAATTTGGCTGAAGATTCAAATACACATTTCTGAGGATGAGATCAGTTTACCAGACAATGCAGAAGATGCTAAAGAATAGTCCTGACACTGTTATTACTTCATCACTGGTTGCATCATCACTATTGTCTTTGTCTAATGGAATATGTCATGTGTTCTTAGGTCAAAACCCAAGCCACTGAGTACTCCAAGCCTCAAAGAATGAGCCCTTTGGTATATCCCTCAGGAACAATAGTTCTGAATGCCTCCTCATTTACAGTTACTTTAGAAAGCACGACTATTAGCCAGATTGCAATTAATTTGATGCCTTTATTTAGTCTTATATTGTTAGGGTTTGGGGTTTTTCTTTACTCAGAGCATCATGTGGAACAAAATCATGTCTTACAGAAATTTCAATACTTGTATGTTTAAGTTGATATCAAAAATGTTACTTCTACCATCAGACATCATCTTACCAAAATTACATTGCAATTAGTTCACAAGACACTTTTACATTGATTACCATTCATTTTACCACCTTTTCCTAATCCCTTCCTGTGATATTCCCCAGAATTTATCAGAGTGCTAGCCACTTTTCAACTATTTGATCATAACTCCCATTTTTCCCTTACTTTTGGCTTCAATGTCTTGACAACTGATTTTATTCTTTACCAGTTCATGGTGCTGAAAAAAGATGGAGGTACATACGAGTGCAGTAAATGAGAACATATTTTTTCTTAGGCTGCAGCAGAGAAAACTGTGATTTTTCTTGGTCATTCTGACTTCCTCTACATCATGCCTCCTCTGCTGGATTAGAAAGAAAATTTCTGCATATGAGCTCAAACATGGTTGCTTAGGAAAAGAAAAAGTAGAAAACCTTGCTAAAACTCTCAAAACTTTCACCTTTGCTCTTCTTTTGGTCAGGGAAGAAACCTGTTGGAAGAGTTGCAGGTGGAATCTATCCCTTCTTGCACCAACCTCTTTCTGGAGTGATGCAACTCCATCACTCTAAACCACATCATTTGTTAAGCTTTGGGCAGCACCTAAGTCAAACATAGCCAGATCTGACAGATCCCTTCACCAGCACTGCAGGGACCAGGAACAAGAGGATAACCTTCCTGCCTTCCTTCAGCACCTTCTTTCCCTGAAAGGAGCAACAGGTTTAACTCAGAGCAAGGAAACAGAGCAGACACAATATGGAAAGAAAAAGCTCCCCTCTCCAGGCATATTAGATCTTGGCTCCTCTGGTTCACTCAGGATAACCTCTCTCCACTGCACACATATTAGGGCAAAGGCAGATGCCAGAGGAGGAAGGAAGGGACAAGTGATCTTCAGGAGATGACCATTTGTGCTCGGTGCATCTCTGTGCATTGTCATTACCATCTGCACAACTTGTGCTATTTAAAGAAGGGATAAAGCTGTGATAATTTGAAGTTAGCTGCCTGTGTAAAATGATACTGAGTGACAGAAACATCCCAGCCTGGACTCAGTAAAATGGATTAGTAAAGACCAGTATCTCAAATTTCAGGCTGGAGTCTATTGCTGTTTCTAGTTACATAAATGGAAACACAGGGCAATCTATCAATTCACTGCTACCTCACACTCTAACTCGCAGCTAAATGCCTGCAACAGGAGCTCAGGTGACCTTCCAAATCCAGGTGGAAGGTTTTAAGAACTGAATTATTACTTACATACCACAGGAAAGTAACTGATACTCTGACGTGTCTTTGACTAATGTATTTTGTCTAACATTTCGTGTGCTGCAAAATTGAGTCCTATTTATCACTTCTGGCAAGAAATAGGATCCCTTGTGTGGCAAGCTTTACTGATTAAGGGTGAAAACAATTTGTACAATATTATTGCCACCTCTGTTGAAGAAGGAACAGCTGCTACCCCTCACACCAGCTTTAAAGGGTAAAGATGGATGGCTGGAAATCTGCACACGCCTTCATGTGGGAAGCAGGAGGAAAGGAAAACACTGGCAAGACCCATGCTATAAGCACATCTGGGCTCAGAGAACAGGCATCCACTATTCAAGGAATGGCTCCCTGATGCTCAGCTTTGAAAGTGGAACAAATATTTAGTGCTGGCTCTGAATTTTCCAGCTTTTGATTTTAAAACAACATGAAACAGCCTTTGCAGCATGGAGCCATTCCACACCGATTGGCTCATCGGGTTTGGCTTACAGGGCTACTCTGGGGATGGCCAACCTTTGAGAGGTGATCCACTGAGCCTTGGCTGGCTCCAGAGTCAAGTCACCAAAGATCATTCGAGGTTTCCAGAGGCCTCATCCGCACTTCATTTAAGCACCACTTTCTAGCTGATGGCAATACTTGGAAAACTAGGTAAGAGTTAAAGACTTCCTGGAATTAAACAGGGGTGTGACACAAGATGATTAAGAGGATTTTGGGAGGGGGCCTTGCACAAAGTCTTGGACTCCGCCTTTTTCTTCCTTTTTGTCAGCAGCATACTTCCTCTCCCACAACCTGCCACGGTGCTCTCCCTTTGCCGAGCACACTCACTCCCAGCAGGAAGGGCAGCAGCAGCGATCACAACAGCAGAGTGGCTCAAGGGCAGAGAAAGCTTGCACTGACCTAAGTTGTTTGACATAAAACGAGTTTATCAAGAAGCAGCCGGCAGCTGGCCTGCTAGAAGGGACCTCTTTGGTCAGCCTTTTTTAATTCAGGAAAGGGTGAGGACCACTCATCTGAGGCGTCAGTGGAAGGTGGAGCAACAATTATTGCATAAAGCCTCTTCCAAGCCAGTCCACGTCATTTTCTCAGGGCAAGTCCTCTGGGACTTCCCCAGCAGCTCTATTGCCATGCTTGTGCCTTTGAGATAATTCTCTATGACTTTAGGCTGGAAATTTTAAAATTTCAGTATGGAACAAATGAGTATTAAGGCTGCCCTCGATGGCCGCAATGAATGGATTTGCTCAGACTCTGTTCATGGCAAGTCCTAGGTGTGACTCTTCTCCTCATTGGCTCTCAAAAGCAGCAGGGAGCAGGGGAGATCAAAATTGTAACAGTAAAACTCTGAAGAAGGAAAACTCAACGGAATAAAGCCCCAAAGCAAAGAGAGAGAGAAGAGAGTTCTTGAAATAAAGTGCTATAGGAGGTGAGAGAACAGAGGAGTAGGTCAACCTCTAACAGTTCCTGCCCCACCAGCAAACAAATCATGGCTCCCAGGATCTTGTCCAGATAATTTACAAGCCCATTTAATGGCAGTCAGCAGCCCTACAGACCACACAGCATTACTAGTGGCTGTGGGACAAGCAGTGGGTAAGGAGGGGGAATGATTTCAGTCCTACTTGGCGACCCTGGGGTGTTGGAAAACCGTGTAGGTACTGCAGCCTACTTGAAAAGCCTTATGTCCATCACAAGAGATGTCAAAAATGCTCCAGTTTATCGATCTTTACTGGTCTGTGAGGGAAACATCTCCAGTTCTTCAGCGTGGCAAAAGAGGGTCTGGGCACAGCTATCATGGCTGGGTCCCCACCTCCTCTGGGGAGGTCTCTCCTTCCTTCCTGTAGGGTGATTTCAGAAAAAGCTGAAGTCACTGGAGGAGAGCAGTGGAGGTAGGGTCAGGATGGAGCTCAACAAAACTCAATTTTCTTGTTGTCCAGCCTCTGGGTACATGTTCACACATTCAATGGCACTTTACTGCACAGCCCAAACCTCCCCACACCCCTCCCTTCAGAGACACCATCCCTTTCACTTTATAAGTGCTGTCTGGAAAGCATCAGAGAGAAAGTAAGTACCCCTAATAGCATGTGGGAAAGGCCTCTGGTTTGAGTAGTTCCACTAAGAGATGACTGGGACAGATTTCCTTCCCTTCTCAAACAGCATTTGTAGAACTATCTATCATGGAGGACACTGTGTTACTACTGAATCCGTAATAAACTGGACTAGAAATAATTCTCCTGTGTGGGAGGAAATATTGAGGCTTTGATAGAATTATTCTAGAGAAAAACCTAAATGTACAAAACCAAAAAAACTAAAATACACCTAGCCCTTCTCTTGTTGTTTTTGTTGGGGTTTTTTCCAGCTTTGAGCACTTCAAAATATATTGGGTTTTTTCTTGTTTTGGAGTTCTTATGACTAAGAGTTAAAATGAAGGTAATTTTGAGGTAGAGCTTTAATTTTGAGCTAGAATTTCCTGTGCAAAAATACCAAAACAGGCCATTTGAATAAAAAAATCTGACATTTTTACAGCTAAGTCACTCAGAACTATTAATTCTCACAGAAAGGGTTAGTTTTTGACAAAGTAGGATTTTGTTTTGTTGTAAAAATGATCTGGAAAAAAAACATTCCCAAACAGCTTATCTCTAACAAGGCTGTCAAATGCCTTGTGTTCTTGTCCCAGGGAAACTGTTTTGTAAACTGAAACTTATTGCTATTGCAAAAGCAGGAAGAGACTGCTCTGACCTCCACAGCTTCCACACTTAGAAAAGCACGTTCCAGTGCCACCAGAAAAAAATGTCCTATCATAATACTCCTTTGAATGCACAATCTCCTCTGTCATCCATCCAACAACAAAAAAAAGTTTATATTCAACTGCGAGTTTGTGACAGCTGGCAGACCAAAGCAAATAGATTGAAACTGCTTTCTGATTGCCCCTGTGTGCATCTGAGCACTACTAGGGCCACCAGAAGGTCACAAATCCCAGTCTTGTCCAGTGTTAATCACTTAGCACATTTGAAAAATGTGTCACCTGTTGAAGGGCAAACCCATGTCCTCTCTCCCAATGTTTGAATCTGCTGCCAGATTTGACAGAGTTGGCACAAGCAATGGGATTCACTCCTTTCAAGGCAGATGGTTCCCACAGAGCCAGGGGACCAAGTCATAAAAATATTGAGGTATTTTAGATCTGCTTCTTGTTTGTTACATGTAACGGCAACCACATATTTTTATGGATACAGCCAGGTCTGCTAAGCTAAGCAAACAGAATGACCCCTTTCCTTTTAATTTGCTAGTTTTTCCCTTTGAAATCAGTCTCAGCTGCAACTAAACATTGCCTCATTGCAGTGTAGTTGTGCAGAACTAACCTGGGCAGAATCTCGAACACAGTGTCAGGTCTTCACTGCAAATAGTTCAGTGGTTTCCCTCCAGAGACCTGCCTCGGGAGACTGCAACTCTCCCTGATGCTCCAGTAGGTGACTTTTTCCTCCACTGAGCTATTTGCAGGGAAGACTTGACACTGTGTTTGAGGTTCTGACCAGGTTAGTTCTGCACAACTCTACTGCAGTGAACCAAAGTGATCAATTATCAGGTCTATCTGTAGCCACAAAGCATGAAGTAACTGCTCCGTAGGCATCCTGCCATCCAAACACCCCAGAAATGAGAGCAACAGGTACAACAGCTCTTATTCCCACACGAAATAATGTAGTTGTGTGTGGTCCTGAACACCTCAGGGAAAAGGGATGGTCTTTCCCACAGGAGGAGCAGAGGACATCCAACTCCTGGTGAGAGCTACACAACACACCAATGGACTGAGCCATTAAGACTACATTCTAGAGTTATTGACCTGGCAAGGGAAACAGTCTGGTTTGATTATCAGACTCTCTGAATGATGACAGATTTGCAGCACTGTGGGAAAGAACAGTCCCAGCCCCACACCGCACCATGGCCCGGGCTCCCACGAGCTGAATTCCCCTGGAGCAGACCCAAGTCAAGGTCAGGCGTTAGTTCCTCATACCATCTCCTTGAGGTGGTACCCCCTGTGGCAGAGCTGCTGGAGCATGGAAGTCTCAAGAGCTACTTTTGTACATGAGAAAACTGAATAGTGGGGTTATTTGCACGGGCTGCTGAGCCCATGCACAGCACATTTCACTACATCCCTATTTGCCTGCCAGTGGGTATCCACCCTGCATCCACCTCCCTGTCTGTGCCCTGAGCTCATCTGACCCCCAGGACAGTGAATTCCAGGCAAGCATCCCATGCAGACCTTGTTACAAACAAGGGTTTTTCATTATTGTTGAAAAACAATATTTCATTATTGTTGGAGTTTAAGGAAAATAGCTTACAGAACTTTGGAAAAAAAGAAAAACGACAAAACAAACCAACCAAAACCCCCTTGTACATATATACATTTATGTCAGAGGATTGCTGAACTTGGAGAAGCATTTGCTGCCAAGTAGCATGCCCTTCTTTTTGTCAGCAAAGCCAGCATATACATTTGGGCTTGGATGATTGCCTAACTGGGATGGTAAAGAGATGTTTATCTAGGGATGTAACTCACTGCAACTGGGGGAAGAAATAATAGCCCACAAAAACACAGAGCGAAAATGAATTACAAAAATGTCACCAGCGGTGTTTTTGTATTTATTCCAATGCTGAAAACAATTACCCTTTGGCAAGTTTCCAAATTCTGTTTATTTGACACTGCTGCAAGTAAGCCAGGGAAAAATAAGCATGAAAAGGAACAAACCGATATTCCTGATGCAGAACTGGATTGGCCCTTAGAGGAAAGCATACCCAACTTAACCTCCAAATGTCATCTGCACGTCATAACATAAAAATGAACAAGGTACTATTTTTAGGGCTTCAAATGAGTAGCTGACAACTGATACTTAACTATGAACATTCAAATACATATCTTTCTTAGGTAACTCCTGCCTTTCATATAAACACATTTGGTTTCAATAAAAAGGTATGCTTGGGGATTTTTTTTTTTTTAACATGTAACAGTCCAAACTAGTCCTCTTGTCTGCAATTACTGTAAGACAGCTCGAAATGTAATGGACTTCATTAGCAATCACTCATCTCATGAGACACATCATGGTTCATTAATGAACTTCTGTTGTCTTGGATGGAAGTCCCTTCCATTACTGTTACAGTTTTTCAGATAGTCCAGCAAATCTCAACCTCACACAGAAAATCATTCACAGCCATGGGGGAAACCAGAATAGTTCTGCCAGCCTGAAGGTATAAAAACATTTGGTCAGACAGCTATTGCACTGCAACAAAGCGTCTGTGATGTTTGCTGGCCAAGCCCCTTGTAACTTGGTGTAACACATCCTGTCACCATTACAGGCATTTTGTGCCAATCAGGGGCGGCAAACACCTTGGCCAACAAAATCACAGCTGAACGACCTGCTGTCTTGCTCAAGTGCAGATTTAGAAGGGATCCACAGACTTAGACTTCATTTGCCTGGTTTGTCCAAGAGGCCCAGCTTAGCAGAGAACTGGAACAATTACTCCCAGGTTTGCATATAACAAAACTGGAGGGGGTCGCGGTTCTCTTCATACCCTACAGCTCAGCTGCGATGCAAGGAAACCAGTGTTTAATTCTGTTCCTCTGTCTCACTTGATCACCCATGCCTCAACTCTTGAGAACATACTTAAACCACCTAGCTGTCAAGTCTTGCAGGGAAAGGAGGAGGAGGGACTACTCATCTGGTTTTGCTTTCAACTTTTCCTATTAACTGGCTGGAGGCCTCTCGATCCACCTGTGCCAGAGCATTCAGGCCAGAGACACAGAGCAAGTCAGCAGTGGCACACTGCAAAACCAGGAGAGCTATGCTGAGGTTCCCAGGTCGCCTCATGTGGGGGAAGGAGTATAGGCACCAAATTTTACAACTGTCAATTAGCCAAGGGATGGGACTTATCATTATTCTGTCAACTACAGTAGTTTCTACATTCCCTTATAGTTCTAAGTTCATGTTCTTTCCCATAGAAAGTTCGTATTAGACCAGAGCACTTAACAGCCCAGCATCTTAGAACCAAAGTACTTTACTAGACTATTTTTCCTCCCCCTGTTAAGTGACATTTTATAACTCTAATTCAATGGTGCATCATCACCAAAGAAGAAATGCAAGTTGTCAGAAGCTTTCAGTGCCAATTGTAAAAATAGTTCTTGAAGCAATGCAATTGCTAATTATTCATGGAAAGACATGATAAATTTTAAACTTGGAATCTCTGCTGCAGTGTTACTCATTTTTCTTATAGGCTTTGTTTAGAGTATTGAACTCAGGGAGCCAAGAAATCCCAAAAACATGAGAGAAGACAAATAAAAACAGAAATGGGGAAGGGGTGAAGTTGTAATATGGGAAGCAAATGGACTAGAACAACCACAGGAGTTCAAGAACGTAAAGCTTTTAAGGCAGGATGAGTGACTGGATCTCAGGGGTATCCCCTGGTGCATGACATCTGAGCAGGGATGACAAAGTCTGTGCCTCAGAGCTGGGGAAGAGCTCTGCGTAGCAATTACTTTACCTCCCATAATATAAAACTGCTGATGTAGACCAGGCAAGGTCAGAAGCAATCTGCAATCCCTATGGACTGAAAGCTGCTTCTTGACCTGCCAAGGGCTGGATAAATTTCAGTTACTACTGCTACAACAAATATTTGCAGCATGTCTCAGGAGCATACATGGGAGCCCAGCATCCCCCACACACGGGCATTGACCTCAGCCGGCGTTAGCATGCAAGGCTGCAGACTGCCTTGGAGAGAGGGAAGGATTCTGCTCCTCTTTGCTGGCTCTGCCAGGATGGCAGTAGCTTCTGGCAGAGGGGCTGGGCACACCAGTATGGCAACATCATCATCTGCTGCTGCAACCAGACCTGAGAGGAACTGCAAGCTGTGTCTCACGGGAAGGGTCTGTGTGTAAATTTAAGTGTTTGATGTTTGTCTCGCAGAATGGCTTATTCATGATCGTTGGCTGAAGGAGTGAGTGGGTGGGACAAGGCCCTTCTTTAGAGCAGCAGCTTTGAAGCCAAACTGAGCTACTGACCTGTAACCTTTTCTCCTGCCTCTGGCACAGCATACAGCAAGTGTAAGCTCATGTATGGTCACAGCTGCTGTTCTGGGTTATGTTCACACAGGCAAGACCAGTCTGTGACAATGACTTCAAAGTGGTCTCATCCCCCTTCCAAATACATGGGCTTGAACAGGGTAGAACACCATCCTTCTGACAGCTGCCCAGGCAGAACCTGACGAGTGCCTGCAGCTCCTCTCCACTGGCACATCAACCTTTATTGCATATTTATTGCCTGGGACCATGCTGGTCTCTGATAAATGGAGCTTTTGAGCCAGAAACTGCAGAAGGCTATGGGTTGATGACTATCTGCATCCCATCAGGCACCAGGGGAGATCCTGGCATGCTGATGGGAAGAATGGGACTCCAGGAGGCACATTTTTGCACCCCCCAAGGGTCTGCTCTGCCGCCTGTGACTAATTCTTCACCTAAATTAGAACACGAGGACTCCTGCTGATACATGCACTTCCAACAGGACAGCCAAGCTTTATTTTTCATTAGCTTTCAACTACAGTACTTTACGTTTACATTAACTCATGTCTGTTTTGCGTGCTGTTCATTAGGCTCTTCAGTACCCCTTGTTTCAGGAGACTTACCTCCTCCCATCTCCACACTTCAAGGTGGGTGGCAAACCCCACGCTCCCAGCGCTGTGGATGGGATGAGTCTGTAGATTTGCCCAAAAGCAAGTACATATATAGGTGTAGTCATCTTCCCCAGGCAGTTCATTCAGCAAGGCTATGGGTTTGAACCCTAGTGGTGAGGCAGGCCTCTGGCTTTTCCACTACCAGGCTGTAGCTCCCAAAATGTGATGGGAAAGGGGCATGGCCCGGTGAACACGGAGTGTTTCCTGGTGCAGGACTTGATCCCTGTTGTTTGGTGGTTTAATTCCAACCAGCAACTAAGTACCGTGCAGCCACCCACTCATACACCCTGCCACCCCTGCAGTGGGATGGGGAAGAGAATTGGAAAAAAGGTAAAGCTGGCAGGGTTGAGATTAGAACAGTTTAATAATTGAAATAAGATGATAATAACAAAATAATAATGGTAGTGGGAAGAGAGACAACCAGAAGAGAAAGAGAAATAAAACCCGAGAAAGACAAGTGATACACAACACGGTTGCTCACCACCTGCTGACCGATACCGCCTGTCCCCAAGCAGCCATCAGCCCCTCCTGGGCAACTCCCCCAGTTGAGCAGGATGTTCTATTGTATGGAATATCCCTTTGGCCAGCTTGGGCCAGCTGTCCTGGTCATGCTCCCTCCCAGCTTCTTGTGCACCTCCTTGCTGGCAGAACACGGGAAACTGGAAAGTCCTTGACGTAGAGTAAGCACTACAGAGCAACAACTAAAACTTCAGTGTGTAATCAACAATATTCTCAAAATAAATCCAAAAATACAGCACTGTACCAGCTACGAGGAAGAAAATTACGTTTATCCCAGCCAAAACCAGGACACCTATCAATCTCTTTATCATTGTTCCCCACTTGCAAATGTGTTGAGAGAGGCCCAAAGCAACAGCTTATACCTACAAGTTCTCTAAACCTGGAAAGTACAGAAGTGTATTACAGATCTTGCATCCATCTATTGTAACTGCCCATGCGGAATTTCCCAACGTTTTCCTACTACTCTGCAACAGATGGGAACAAAGCTGCCAAACACTGCCAAGACTTAGCCCAGCTTGTTTTTTTCCTGAGCACTGAATTAGCACTACTGAAAAACATGCCTGGCACGGTTTGCTCAGGGAGCTGACAGGGCTCAGCCCAGGAGCTACAGAGCATGCTGTCAACAGTGTCAGCAGCGTTTGCTGTGCCACACGGAGGAAAGCTGAAACATCCACGCTCATCTGACCTGGAAACATAAAGAAATTTCATCCACCTCCAGGAGCAAAAGGCTGGAAAAATTAAACTTTGGTTTTGTTTTCTTCCTCTTGCTAACCTCAGGCAAAGCAGTTACCATCCTGCTGCAACCTGTCATGCCAAAACCAACACCTTGTGTCAGCAGGATATGTGCTGTGGCACACTGCTTTTTTTGTGAATTAATATGGCTAAATAACAGAGGCAGCCACCAAAACTGCTCTTCTCCCTTGTCCAAGGGAAGCTTCCCTACTGACCCAAGTAGCATCATGCATGCCACATTTGGCTGGTACTGCAGGGTCCTGCATCACCCTGCTCGCTTATACCTCTCAGAAAGGCTGAGAAGGTTTAGGTCCCCACTCCCTCAGTTGTCCCCTCACAGACAGAATAAAGGTTGGATGAAGAAAAACCAAGCATGGGTTTCACATCAGTACATATGCTTTAAATACATATATCCATATACACACACACACATCAATCCTCCCTGCCACATCTCAGTCCAGCACTACTAGCATCAAAAATGTTTACAGATTAAAAGAATACTATAGCTACAAAGCCGAGTACTCTGAATCCAGACTGTACAAACAGCCTTCGTATCTGCATTTCTTAGCTTTAGACCTCATCCATATGCCTTTTATCACATACTATTTGCCCATAAATCCCCTACCTCCTTCAGTGCCAGTACCTCCAGTGTTACTCAGGGGCTGTGCTCTAATATCCTGTCTAGAAGAACCCTGCTTTATTTTTTGTAAAAAGTCGTAATAGGCTGCTGAAGTAGTGAACAATGTATTGAAAGAAAAATCATGGTCTCTTATACCAAAAAAAGTTTCCACAATTTCAGATTGCACCCATAACATTCGCACAGTCCCTGCAAAATGCCTATTACCTTATACAACCCCAGGTTTTAAAAATAGTTAATTCATATTCATCTACTTCCAATTAACTACACTGAAACATTTTTGGCCTACTATGCTGGGACGGTAGGTACATTCAGCAACAACCAAAAGCAGAGAGCTATACTTAAATTAATCAAGTAACATAAGAAAAATGTTATGTATGAGTAAGAAGGGTTTGAGAATTTTTTCCTCTTAAACTCACAGTTCATTTTGACCTTAAACAAATCTGGTTTACATTTAAGCAAGCCTTTGAGTAAAGCTGGGTCAAAATCAGAAAATAATTGTCAGCAAATATGATAAAAAATTCAAACATTTGGCTTTACTCTTTCCCAAAACTGTTTAAGAACACAAGTATCTGAATTTTTATATAAACAGCATGTTTTAAATGGAAATGAAAAACAATATTTTATATTGTATATTTGTACACCACTCCCCTCTCCCAAAAAAAAAAAAAAAATTGAAAGTAACAGACTTCAGCTGAAGAGAGGTTTTAGACATGCCTTTCTTCACCCATTGAGAAGTGGCTCAGATGAGATGCCTAATGGCAGGTGCAGCACATCCTGCCCTGGATGATGATGAATTAACTTTCTGTGCTTCTCTGCTTCTCCCAAAACATTGCCTCTCAACACTAGGCAGAAAAACACTGTATGGACATCTATCTGCAACAGCAGCACTACCTGAGAGCCAAACACAAAAATAACTACATTTGTTCAGGGGTGAAGGGGGCATAGCATATATACCATATCATGCATGGAGCCACACACTGTGAAAAGGAAACAGACACTGACTGTGCTGAGTGACAAGGAGAAAAGTTTAATGATTCTATGAACTTAAACTAAAGGTTGTACAGATGACCTTGACTTTGGCAGGTATTCACTTTTGAAAGTACCATTAGTGTTATTAAAAAGTACAAACCCACATTAATAGGATGCTTCTAGTATCACTTTCTCAATGTTTTACAATAAATATGCTGGCACAACAGACTTTCACTTGTGAAAAGGGCTCTTCGAGCACATTTACACCTCTCTGCTGGAGCTAGTGCAATAGCCCATTATTGCTCCCTTTATGGTTCTCTTCTCAAAAGGTGAGACAGACAGCTTCCAGCAGGTTTGCAGCCTGTTCCTGAGAAAGGAAATGCAGCCCTGAAGGACAGTGACCTCTGGGGTAATGCTCTTCAACCAGTTATTCTCCAGATTGCTTAACAGGCTGAGAGGTATTTATGGTCTAAGTGTGGAGGTTAAAGTTGCAGCTCAGCAGCAGCCATCAGACCTGTCCCATGCAGCCACATCAGGAGTGGCTCATTTCAGGAACTGGGACTGGTTACAGGATCTGTGCCTGTGGTTTGACCCAAAAGCCATCAGCCCACCTGGTCTAAGCCTGTCAGACCTGTAAGCACTTTCAGGCAGGATCTTCCAAGCCAGGAGCATCTGGCAATTCTCACTGCAGGTTACTTGGGAATTAGGGTGTGTTCTCTGTACATAGGGTATGTTGTCAGTTCCCATGCATGTTCTGAACAGCAAAACCAAACACACATTAAGCAAGGCTTATGCCTCAGCCATCTAGTGGGAGGTGTCCCTGCCTTGGCAGGGGTTTGGAACTAGATGATCTTTAAGGTCACTTCAAACCCAAATCATTTTTTGATTCTATGATCTATCCTTTTATTTAGCCAACTTCTGGTTCTCTCTACTCCTACCTACTAACGCTTTCCTCTGCACTTCTGTGTATGGCCAGAAGAATTCTTCTGACTAGTTCCCCTGCAAACAGAGCATGTTAGATGGCTGTTTCCAGCTGCAAGTGACTATAGCTGGAATCCTGCCATACAGAGTTGTCAGAGATGAGACCCTCCTGTGATGCATAAAATATGGACTCTGTTGCCAAAGCCATCATTACAACTCACTTCAAGTCCTCATACCAGTGCTCACTCTCTCACTGTTACTTGCTCAGCTCACAAGGACTGCCTCTGCAGCCTGTTCCTCAGACTGTTCTCCTAATTAGAATCCAGTAACTTCCTGTAGACTTTATTCATACCTGAAAGAGCAACAGGTATTATTAGTTGTAATTTGAAATACACTCGTGAAAATAATATACCAAATAAAAGGTGAATTCAGTGTTGAGGACTAAATAATCTGTTTGTGAAGCAAAGGCATAGAGCATTTGTTCATTATGGAGCAAGAGGAGGGGGTAAAATGCCTTATGGCAGATCTGAAACCCGGGTGGGTTGTGCCTTAGTTTCTTTCCTCACTGCTGTGAAAGGGTACAAAGTAAAATCATGGAGTATCTGGAGCAGCAATCAGCCCTCTCAGTACAATGTTGTCCTTCTATAGAAGAGGGGGGGCTTAAGATTTTATCTTTGCATTTGACAAGGATTTCTTTAGTGCTTTTATTTTAAAAAGGATTTTAATTGATCTGTCTTTCCATCATCTTTAGTACTATGATTTACCCTCATAAACCACATGGATCATAGAAGGGTTAATTTTGCTCTTGGTACCATTTGTGCAAAACAAATGGTTTTTGTGTGCCTCAGACTGCACTACAGAACTGAAGGTATTAATTAAAAGGTAAGGGTAATGATCCCAAAGCACTCACTTGAGAAACTTTTTTTTACCTCTGGAGTGCTATTTGGTCACCTAAGCTATAAAGTCAAGCTCAAGCATCCTGCAGGCTTTGGTTCACAGGATTTAGCATGAGGTCACTGCTGCCCAACGTGGTGGCAAGTAATGCAATTCCCTTCAGGAGTCTCTGAAGTAAGCAAGAGAAATGAATGCTCTAGGCACTTTGTAAGCTGGTTTCATGCCTTACACACGGGCAGTGGCAAAAATCCCACAGCAACAGATAAAATAATATGTCAACAGACTTCAGACTTGATGACTTAAACAAAAGGCCATTCTGCTTTACTCTGTCGCATGGATCCCTCAGCCAATGCCTCCCCCCAGTTCTGCGTTCCTCCCCAGGCTGATCACACACCAGCAGGTCAGTATCACATCTCAGGAAAGCTGGGGACTGCTAGGATCAATGTATTGCCTGTCCTGCCATAGTTGAGAGTTATCACTTCATAAATAGCTCAAGGAGACTGAGCTACACATCTTGATCCACAAGCAGAGGAACTGACACTGGCACTACTGCAATGGCATAAACTCACCCTATAGCTATGCCTGCGAGATTCCCACCACCTAGACAAACTCCAGCAGTGCCAGCACACTTCCCAGGTCACAGGAGAGATGTATATTCAGCAGGAACAAGAAATCCTGCACAAGCTGTCTGGCCATCACTCCCCTGAAGGGACACAAGGCAGGAACAGAGTGCCCTTCCTCAAGGTCACACCTAGCAGAAGAAAAGGTGGCCTGGAGGGAATGTAAGAGAGGGAAATAAGGCTCCTCTGCTTCAAGAGGAGGGACCAAAAGCAGTTTATGGGTCACACACCCCAGGGGCTGGTGAGGAGGAAGAGGAGAGCAAAATGATCACTAAACCTTCTTCAAAACAGAGTCCAGAGAGAGACGAACTAAGTAAGGCCAAAAGCAGCAAGGCAGCACATGCTGCTTTTATGAGGAGTCCCCCCGAAGCCGTGTCCCACCTGGCCAAACTCTTTGGCCGATATCTGATCACAATTGTGGATACATATTGAAATAAATACACTGGGCTTGGGGCAACAAGTCACCTCTGGCCCCTTCAATCCTCTGGACACTTGACATATTTGATGTACAGGGAAGTTTTTGATCTTGTTCTTTAAATCTTCTGCAGGCTGGATGAGGGGTAAGGAATTGGGTCGAACATGTTGAAAACGTTTTAGAATTTGGGAGGACAGAGGGAGTAAACAAGAAAAAATACAGCCAACAGCTATTTGCACACAAAAATATAATTTCTTTTTCTTTCCTGGGAAGTTCTGCTTCTGTGCTTAAGACCCAGACAGACAGGAAAAGCCCTTGCCAGGACATCAGTTTTCCTCATTTGCGGGAACAGAGAAAAAAGACTGCTGTGCAACCTTTACCAGCAGTCTTGCTGTCAGCTGAAGGACGCTACAGCTTACTCAGGGCCTTTGTTATAAATCTATTCTGGTTGGGAGTGGTGGCAGCTGTTAGTGCCATGATGGAAGCATACTTTAAGGCAGCAGTCACTTTGTGCAGTCATGTCTTCTGTAACTTTGGACAAAGCATTAATGTTGTCTAGAAGACCTTGGGGCAGGAAGGAAGTCATGCCTCCCGAGTTCTCCACATGCTACCAAGAGCAAAGTGAAAGCATCTGAGCCACTGTCATACCTCAGAGACCCCCCCCGCCCCAACAAGCCAAAAGAAACAGAGGCATTTCTTACAACCACTTCCCTGGTTTTGGAAGTACAAATAGTGAAAGCTACCAAGCTCTTAAAAAAAAAGTAAGTGTGCTCTGTTTCCAAGGTTTACTCCAGACTGATTCTCCTGGCAAACAGAAAAGATCCCCAAGCCAACTAACTCTACTCAGCCTCATCCTGTGTGTTGCATGCTCGAAGGATTAAGTTATGGTTTACTGCAGCTGTACCCAGAGCTCACCTAAAACTTCACACCCTCCATGGGTAGCACAAACTCTTTGCATATTCCTTTAACTCACAATTTTCTCACAAGCTTGCTCAGCTATTTCCTGACACCTCCCATGGGTCATTTGGTGGTTTTTTCCACGTAGTTCAGGTCCGTCTTTGAAACCTGCAGTGTCTCAGAAAATTCACACTGAGTAATCGGTCATCGGTGGACAGTCACCACTTAATGCTCAGGAGGCAAATTCCATGCAGGATCACAGTATCAGTGTCCCTTATCAGCATAAGGGCGGGGCCTCAGCATTGTTATGTTTATGTTACCCAAAACAACAAGCAGGTTTAAAAAACAAACCAAAATGACCTTTGAAAGTTGTGACAGCACAACTGGTCATTTTAAAGCTAGATTTATGATCTTCAGTGTAGAGATTGACCCTTTATTTCATGCTTGCGTGATCCATATGGTGGGTCTGGCTTTAGACACTGTCCCAACAAAAAGAGCAAGAAAAATATTTTTTTAAAGGCTGAGTTATTCAAACTCATAAAGCATTATAATTTCAAACCAAAACTGTGATTTGGTTGTGCTTTGGTTTACCAGCTGCATTTCTCTCAAAGCTTATTAGTGAAGCCCACAATGGAGCTGATTTTACCCTGAATGGGGTCTGTTTGTCTTTTTGGTTCCCCAGCACAAAGCTACAACATTGGCTGCAGATATGCAGATGAAGGAACTGCTGAAATAAGCATTCCAGAGCTATTGGACAGTTCTGGGTATCAGCCTCCCGGATACATGTATAGGGAGCAGTAAAGTAAGGCCATGCAGCATGCACCATGCACCAGTTTACAATCCATCCCAAAATTCCTTAGACCTTAACAGGGATAAAAAAAAGCCATGCCATTGATTGAAAACATATATTGCTGACAGTGGCAGAGTTATTTAATGATATTTTGGAGAGAACCAGAGCTTTTTCCTGAGGAAAGTCTTGTGCACCATCAGGAGAGGCATGCAGGGAAACCCTGTGCGAAACAGAAGTGTTTGAATTGGCAGGACGGTAAGTAAATGGAAAGACATTTTCCTCCTTTGCTCATCTCTGTTTCATTGACCTTTTCTTTCAGAGGATGGAAAAAAAGCACTTGGGTCTGTGAAGAAATATTTGGAACAAGGAAATCCTGCAAGTGAAAAGAAGTCCCACAATTGGGAAAGGCAGAAAACCAGCCAGTGGAACCACAATGCTGGATTTCCTACGGAGATAACCATCATCGATGCACAAAGCTCCTGTGTTCCTTCAATTAACATACTGTAGGTGGAAGCCAAAAACACTGGATAATTGTAAGTTTCACTTTCTACAAAGTCAAAAGCTGTTTTAATAGAAGTGTAAGTGCCTTTCTTTTGAGTTCAGCAAGAAAGAGGGTATTTTCTCAGAGGTTGACTGAACACCCACATTGTTCAGAAGCCAGGCAGAACATCCTTGTTAAGCTTACTTGCAATTAGTTGTGGAGTCAAAGCTAGCAAGAGCTGGTGTCCTGGGCAGGGATAATGCTGCATGTCTTGGTAGTAAACGCATTTTCACTGAACATATTGCCAAGAAGATTTTCTCTGGCAAAGAAGGGGAAAGCTTGGCTCTACTAAACGATGTCTCAGCAAATTGGTAGATTCTATTGGGACACAGCACTTAAGCACAAAGACACGAGCAACTTTGTTCATCTTGCCATAAAAGGTGACCTTTTGAAGATCACACTGGTAATTTCTCATATTCAAGGGAAATTTTTAGATGTCAAGAGGAAAAATTCAGCATCTCCTATGCTAAGGACAGTCTAAGACACTTCAGGAGGCCTTGTACCCCACCGCTCCAAAAAACCTTCACAGGTTCCCAAATTCATGCTCCCCATTTGCTGGTCCACAGCACCACAGCAGCCAAATTTCCCTGCAGAGGGCAATAACACAGGTAAGGCAAGTAGGCTCAAGGTTTAGACAGAGAAAGAAAAGGAGATTAAGAATGCTGCTAACCTACACATTTAATGAAGTATTTCTTCTTTCTGTCAGCCAAACACACAAACATATAGGCATGTCAATGCATTACCACACACCTACTTTTCAGCATTTGAAGTCTAGATGGCCCTTGAGGCAAGAATCACGTAATGCAGAACAAAGTGCAAACTCCATGCCATAATAAATATTTTATCAGTAATGAGACCAATTTAGAGCTGAACTACAGTCTTAACTTTGCTCCTTAGCTTTCACACCCAAAGAACAGTCATAGAAGCTACATCCTCACACAGGCGATAGAAAAGATAAGGAAGCACATTTATGATATAATTAAGTAAATCATGCTGGTCTCCCAGTAATGAACCCATTTCTAATTATCCTGGAGTCATCTTATCTTGCATGTGCTGCTTGAACACTCGTTTAAGGTGCTGCCAGAGTGCCTTGTCAGTAGGACACGGTTGCCAACAGAAACTTCAGAGCACAAATCTGAATCCAGGCCTGCATACCTGTCCCAGTCTCTAGCACTGTATTCGTTCTTGAGAAAACTATTTTAAAAGAAAACCACAGTGCAATTTTGAAAGGGGTCTGGGTGAAAGAAATCAAATAAGAACTTGGAATTGATGATTTCATAAGCAACATAAAAGACTTTTTTCCACATGTTACTGTTTTAGAAAATGAAACGCTTTCCAACTTTCAGCATTAAATAGCCCAAATGTAAGGTTGTTTTCTGGTTGGGTTTGATGAAGGACAGAAAGAATCTCTAAGTTTCTCTTGAAATCCCCTAAGATCCCAAATGCATCTCTTCATATTTTTCAGTAAATATTTTAACAGGAGTCCTTTTCCAGAAGCCATACTAGTTTAGGGGTTACTCCTTGCCCCTTACATTTATTCTCCTCACCTGTTGCTGTTCCCACTGTAAATGAAAGTCATGGTTCTTTATACCCCTTTTAAAGAAGATAAGTGCATAAATAACCACCAAAAATGTGTCCTGCATAAATACGTCAGTTATACAATTAAACATTTTCTCCTTCTCATGATATGTTTTACTGAGGTATAAATCAGGACTACGAGGCAATTTAGCACAGACAGGAATTTTATGGAGGGAGTGTGCAGATCCCCTGGGCTCGTCTGGAAAATGAGAAACATACTCATAGATGATACAGCTTGCTGGGTACAAGATTCACAGGAGCTAGAGAGCACTCTGTCTAGACTGAGATTTAACTCTCTCATTTAAATCAAGTGAAATAGGACTGTGCTGGATGCAATTGCATTAAAACCTTTCTGAGGTGGATTAAGGAGCTTTTTGCAAAGCCAAATCACACTGAAGAAATTGTGTGGGCAGAACGAATTGGTGCCAAATCACAGAGAGAAAGCAGGAGCTGAAAGGTAGCAAGTGTCTCCCTATGTTTAGCAAGGCTTTAGCTTTACTCACTTTCTTCCACTAAGCAGAAACTTTCCCTTCTCTCCTGCTACTAAGGTAGAGAAATGCTTGTGGCACACTTTGCTTTTTTTCAGTCAGGACCCAGTTGCAGAGCCTCCTTATTTCCCTCTGGGAAGGTGTAAATTGAGGTCAAATAAAGAACTTTGGCTTGCTTGCATCTGGAACGTGCCCGGAAAGAGGCAGCAGGATTCAGATACAGCTTTTCTCTTACTCTCAGAAACTGGCCAAAACCACCTCCCTGCATTTTGGCCAAAAGGCAAAGTCACCATGATGGAAGGGAAGTCTCTGCCTTGCAGTGTGCCCAGCAGAGGTGATTGCCCCATTTCCATTGACGGAGGATGGAGCAATCCTGTTCCTCTCTTAGCTGGGCTATGAGATGTGTACAATCACATTTGTCTCAGTGTCTGCCCATTCAGACACCCCCTCCCACCACATCCCCCACGTCCATACTCGGGAGTTACAGAAGGAAGCACCACAGTGTTTGATTTCTCCAGCCAGCCCTGCACCCAAGGATGTGGGGCATTAGTGTCCACCTCACCTAACAAAGACAACTAGCCTTGGTTGTTCTCTCCACAGTCAACAAAATCTGGTATTAGACTTAACAGGCCCTGGAGACACCTCACTCTTAGCATCTCAGCTAGGCAGGATACATTTCAGCCTTCCTGCCCAGAAAAACATAACACTTGTACCTAACACTAGCACCTTCCAAAAACCAGCCAACTAAGCTCTGCCCACACATCTTAGTGCCTGCACGATAATGGGGCAAGGGCAACATTTTCCTCTCTGTGCACAACCCAGCCTGCACCTGGACTCAGGGTAGCTGCATGACTAAATTAAATTGTCTTCTTAGCTGCTTACTTGGAAGCAGATGGAAGAAGCAAGACACAGCAGTGAGTAACAAGCTAAAACAAGTCCACAGGATCAGAAGACCCCCAGGCAAGTTATATTTGAATCATGTACCTCCCTCTTGACATACAGCACCTTAAAGTACACAGCATTAATTTTTTATCCTTGTGAACTTTCCACTGTCCAGCACTGCCAGCTCATGATACATTCTCTAGAGAACAAGACTATGTGCCCTACCAGCTCCCAGATTTTGCAAGAATCCCAGCATTCAATTAATTTTTTTATCAAAAAGATATGTATTTTTTTACTGAGCCCTCAGTGCTTTATCTGCTTCTGCAGTTCAGACCACAAAACTGATTCACCTGGTTTGTTCAGGCAGCAACAACACGCCCTTCCTCAGGATGTCCTCTCCCAACATGCCATCATGGATTTTCTCTGCACATTCCCTGGTGCCTTGCTCTACAGTAAACTAAGCTGCTCTGTGACACTCGTAAGGCAGCTCATCCCCAGCCCCTGACCTTCTGCACTAGATCCTTGGCTTCCAGCTGAATATATACATCCTGCCTACTTGTCAGGGTTCCCAAACAATAGCCAATCACAGGTTTGGCATCAGCAGCAAGTTCTGAATTAGGCTTCAGTAGTATTGTCTGACCAGAGGCTAGAAAGGGGAGAGGCCCCTTGACAAACGGGGAAGGGAAACTGGGATTAATATTTGTACTAAGACATACAGAGAAAGAGTTGGAGGGCTAGAAGAACTCCATGTAAGTAAGGGGGGTGAGGGTTAACAAGAGAGCACAGTACCTTTCAACCCTCTGCTTTGTTTTGTACTTTAAGGTGTAGTAAAACGTATTTATACCCAATTCCTTAGTTTACAAGGAAAGCAGGTTGCCTTAAAGGTTTTAAAACCAGCCTCAGCTGAGTAGCAGTTCTCCCGGCCTGGATTTTGGGGATTACATTTCACTCCATGAATAATACTTCCATTCATTTTTTCCATCTACAACCTCTACCTCCAGCTGACAGAGATGGTTTATTTTCATCTCCACTGAAACACAAAAAGATAAAGGCCTGAAGTAGCAACTGCCTGAAATATAGGCAGTTACAGAGATGTTGTGCATAGAGATTTAGGTCATTGAAAATCACCACGGAGAAATTTGGGTACAGTGTTGAGTGAGGCCACAAGAAAAACTGAGTACCTTAGAATGGATCATGAAGAAAAGTACTAATTGCTTGGGATATATATAGGTAGATAGGTAGGTAGGTAGGTAGGTAGGTAGGTAGGTAGATAGATAGATATTTAAGGGAAAGAAGGATCTTCAGGCTAAATTAACAGTGGAGGCAGAAAATATAAAAGCATGTAATATAGATAGAGAGTTTTGTATGCTTTCCATTTGTTTCCCATCTGCTGTGCAAGTAGTTAGTTCATCAACATACATTGGCCACAGTTTATCTAAAGGAAGCCTGGCCTTGGGAGCAGCTCCTGCATTCACTGTTCTTTAATGCAGCAGTAAGACCTCAGGGACAACTCATAAGTGGGAAGTCCACCCCCTGATAATCCTCATACAAAACAGAGCAGCCCTCAGGAGATGCTGGCAGACAAAGCAAAGTGTGGAAAAAAGCCTAAGCCTTCTCTGTTTTATGCCTGTGTCCAACCCAGTAACTCCTAGACTGCAGCCAGATACAAGTTTAAAGCCAGCTTAGTCCTCCTTCCTTTCCAAGTATGCCAAAGTGTAAGTGAGGCATATCTCACACTCTAGCCAACCGGAGAGTAACGAGAAACAGAGATACACAGACTTAGCTGAAGGTTAGATTATGGACTAATGCACCCTAGACCAACTGGAGAAAGTATCCCCGAGTTAACAAGGATGAGTGCAGAAGGGAGAGCATGGGGATCTAGATGACATGTTTATCAGCTGTGGAGCAACCTGGTATTTAAAGGCTGGGCTCTTCCAGTGTCTCCTTATACTGTTTTTTAATATTACCTTGGCCAGTTAAAGACAGCCTCTAGTTGTTATGTTTCACTGTTGTGGGGGGTTACCACAGGGTGTATCTGGATCATCAGGATGCACCTAAAAAACAGCCAAAGTAAGCACTCTTTGTACCAGTATACAGCCTTTCTTTGAAAGGCCATTTTATATAAACCCCTATTGCATGGTCACCATTGCTGTTCCCCTGGAGAGGAGGGGATCCAGAGCAGCTAGCTAAATACACATACAAAAGGGATAGAATAGCTCAGGGCAAACACTAAACGCTTGGAACCAATGCTCTGATGGTCAGAAGCAGTCAGACACCAGGGAGAAGCGAGGGAGAACTCCCTTTTGCTTTGCTCTATTTTGATCTGGCTGAAGCCATTAGGTCTGAAGAGCACAAAGAGAAAAAAGAACAAAGCAGAGCCCCTACTCTTTCAAAGTTTCTCTAATGTAACCTAAGCCAGAAATACTCAGATTTTACAAGAAAGACGGATCTACAACACACCCAGCAATGCAAACAGTTCAGTGGAGTGTGGCAAGGCAGGGCACCCCGAAGGCCACCCTGAGAGCCGCCCACACGTGAGCCAGCACATGCAGGGACACAGGACCAGCCACCACACCTGAAGGCTGGGCTCAGACCCAGGGCAAACATTTGCCTTTCACAACAAAAACAAATGAAAGGCTTTGGGTTGCCCCAAATGAACATAAATATTTTTCTCTAGGAATTCTTCTGTTTTGTTCTTTGTGTGTGTTTTATTTTTTTCTTTAAACTAACAAAGAGCAGGGTAAAAGTAAAGGGGCTCTCTGAAAACACTTTAAAGATTTATTTGCTTTGCTACTAAAGCAAGAGGATTTAGCATCTACTTAAGTTCCATGAATACATAAATTTCTTTTTAGCAGCATTATAATGCCATTAAAGAACAGATTCACTCATCTGCCTTCAAATTATTCTGCCTTTACTCACAATGCCTGTTCATTTCCCAGAATATTTTTAAGAAGTCTTATTTAACTTTAGAGTCTTTTTCTCCCTTCTCTCATTCATGACATTTCTGTATGCTCATGATTATTTATTTGGCATGGCATTTTGATGAAAGAGAACAGCCAAGCCTTGTGTGCATACATAGCACAGAATTTCCACTTTAGGAGACTTGGATTCTGTAATTTATAGATGGCACAAAAAGCTGACTTAAGGAGTAAAAGTTGAGAGGTGTTATCTGTGTATGGCTTTTGGCAAGACAAATCGAAGTCCTATCATCAGCTTCAGACAACTTTTGCCCTTGGCCCTAAACCCAATATTACACCTTGAACCTTTCTCTGCTATTGAGCCTGAAAAAACATCTTGACTCTGTGCAGCTGGCCTGCTCTAGGGGACTGCAATAGCACCAGCAGTGGCACTCCAAGCCTGCCCAAGTGGACAGGGGAAACACAAAGGTGGCTTGTCTCAGGCTCTCTGCATGAGAGCTTAGATACAGACACAGCTCCGTAATTTCCTCCCAGTGGCACAGAGCTTCTCCCAGACCCTGCCTGACTCCTTTCACCGTTGAGCCCAAAGCCATTTGCAAGTAGCAGAAGGACTTAGTCACTTCACTGGATTGCAGAGCTCGCCTTGCTGTTAAGATCACACTTGCCCAGGCCAAGCAGCAAACAGAGACACTTCCCTCCATCACACAAAGGATGATGGCAGCAACACGGGCCATACCTGCTTGCCTGCCTGCCCACAGCTATACAAACCCTAACAGCTACAGACACCTGGAAAAGGAACCGCTGGCTGCTTCCCTCCCTGCTAATGAAGCATTTGAGCTACAGCCATTGTTTATTCAAGAACCTAATAAGAGATGACTGTGGCTATTTTCCACTTAACATCATTAGTTAAACAGAAATTGATTGCAGATGGAGAACAGCCATTGTGTTTTATTGCCAATGATTTGTTTCCTGGGATTTAAGGGCAGATCTAGTTTGGCAGATCTGATCCCTTAGGCTGCAGACACTACAAGGTGTGGCCACACTCCGTGTTTACAAGCCATTAACAGGGCTCACTTTTGGCTTTTTTCAGCTCCAGGCATGTCAATAAGTCTTAAAGGCTCTGTGTGAGAGAACATGAGTAGAGCTTGGTTTGTTTGTTATCAGTCAAAGACTGCTGACATACTTTAACTATCTCTTAATAGAAAAGCTATCCACTACAGGCAATCATTACTTGCTTTCAACAGAAGACCTTAGCAGCCTTGAACAGAAATGGGCAAAAAAGGAACCTAAATGGCTTTTTTATATCTTAAGTCGTTCCAGTGAAACACAAAAGATAGATCCAACCCACCAAGTTTAATTTGGCTGGGCCTTGCTGCTTCCCCCGATGCTGTACCAGATCAGATTTGTGGAACTACACCTGCAATAACTGGGATGCAAGTTTGAACTTGTCAGGACCATCTTTCTGCATTAACATTGAAATGCATACAAGATCCCACTCAAAATTTTCAGCTGGTGCCTATTAAAAATGAGACCAAGCTAATTAAAACAAGCAGTGGGTGTTCTATCAAGCAAATAGCTTCAGAAATCTTTACTGGCTCCAAGGACATAGTGGGAAACAATGCAAAATACCACTGTTGAAAATCTTCTCTGGAGCCTGTCTCAGATTTTTCAGCCTCAGATTTCCCCCTTCTGTGTCTTTTCCCCTTTGATACTCAAAGGACAGGTGCCCCAGGTTCCCATTCTGCAAGGTACCCTCCATTTACAAGGACTTCAGCAAATGACAGCAGTGGTAGGGTCTGGTAGGACCTGATTCTCAGCATTTAGCTATGCAGTACCTATAGAGCAATTGTAAGATGTTTCTGGCAGATCCCTTTAACTGTGTACCTTCACCATCTGCTGGAGCTTCCCTACCGAGCCTGGAAGCTGGAGTATGTAGGAACCCCCATATTTGAAAAAACTAACTGTCCTTCTAACCCACGTGCTGATTTTGGTGTAAAACCAGCTGCCTTGCTGAGATACAAATAACCTAGCAGTGTCCCCAGAGGAGAAGCTTGTTCCTAACCTCCATTGGTTACATGTCAATTCACGCCTCAGGTCTGAAAATTTATAGCCCTTCCACTGGCTTTTAACCCGTGAGGACCATAAAGCCATCAAATACCTGCTGGCACCCAGATTATCACTGGGATGGATAAACTCAAACAAAGAGATTGATAGATTGTTCTCCCAGGCTCCCCAGACCACATGACCACAAAAAAGAAATGGTCCACCCTGAACCTTGCCATCCTCACTTCACATGATCATCCATGAAATCATAATTTCATAAAGCTCAGAGAGGGCAAAATTGTACTTACCTGTTTTTTTACCTCCCCCCCAAACGGAAAGCTTCAAGGAAGGTGTTTTCAGAGAGTTACTGAGACCAGTTGCAAAATGCTTTCCCTAGCGCCACATACTGCAGCTGATGTAGTAAATGCACGACATAGATTGTAATGTTTTAAATACAAAGCTCAATATTCTGCTGACCCTCCCTAATGTTATGTTACATTGCAGACTAACACTTGACTGATGACCCAAACTTGGATCAAATTTGCAGCAGGTACAAATTATGCAGGGCATGATTTCTAGCAAATCTAGTTGGGTAAGTACCCCAGAGTTTTCTTTCATGTGACTATTTCTTATCCAGTACAATGGTGAATGTAAAGTGTGACAATGGGAATTTTTTTTTCTGATATGACAAATTCTGTTTTATTTGTCAATATGAAGCACCAAAAATAAATTCTTTTTTCTCAAGACTTAAAAGTCCATCTGATGCCACAATCCACAGAGTTTGGTATCACTAATGGATGTGCTAGCATGGCCTCTTGTGTGACCTTGTACAGTGGTATGGCATTTGTTAGCATGTTCAATGGCACTACAATCAACTTGCAAATTCAGATTTCATGAGAGTGTTTTTGCTCTTAAGCAGCACGACTGCTGGCAGCAGTGTGTATGTTGTGTGCAATTGCTTTGTGTTTTGTGCAATATCATCTGCAACATTTTATTTTAGATCATCCCCCTTGTCCTCCTCAAAATGTGACTAGACTCTTTAAGGGTGAGAATAAATTTTACAGAGGATGACTGAGAGCTAAAACTTCATTATACTCCATTTGCAGAGAAAGAATAAAGAATCAGCTGCAAATACAGTAAGATTAATGCAGAAATCATCTGCTGGCATGGCACACCCAGGGAAAGAGGCTAATTAAAAGGGATTTGTGGAAAGTCACATAGGATTACTCCACTTAAAGCAGTGGCAAGACATTTGGGTTATCAATGATTTTTAAAAGTTGTAATTAAGGTTCTAGAAAACATTTTTACCAAGAAATTGAATCCTTCAACTTCATATACACTGGAAATACTCTTCGTATTAGTTCTGCAAGCATTTACAGCTTTAGGAAACTTGGAAAAGTAAAGACTAGCATTCTATTGCCTCAATACTCTAAATCCTCTTCCCATAGACTGCCAGGGTAATGACTTCCATTTACATCAGTGACATGCTCTGAAGGGGGAAGGTAGTAAAGTTCTGCTGATTTTATCGGCTGAAGCATGTGATGCACAGGACTTGTTTCCCAGCAAATTAAACTAGTAACCAAATCAAGGAGCTGAAATGCCAACTCTGTTCTTCTGACAGGTATTAATTTTGCCCAAAACACATAGTGCTGAGTTTTAAAAGAGAAAACTAGAAAATTAGTTGGAGGGCACCTCCTTTCCATCTCTTGTCCACTGAGGACACTGCTGTGCACTTCAGGAACAGGTGGTTCATACACCTGGTTTTCACCTGCTACCAGGAAAAGCTATCTCTTTTCCTTGCATTCAGGGAAGGAAAGAGTTCACTTACAGAACATCTGTAGCATGATCAAAATTGCATCTAACAACAAAGAGAGACAGATGCAGGCAGATGTATTTTCAGCATCCTTCGGAGTGCCATACAGATTGTGCCCCTGAGCACAGAGCCTCCTGTGGAAACAGCTCAGGTGCTCCCTCAAGCCAGTCTCAGTCAATCACAAGTGACAGCATCTGTGCAGGAAAGTTGCGTTTCCACACTTTGGACCATCACTGGGCCTTGCATCTTGCCTTGGCTTCAGAAGAAAAGAAGCTGCATTGTCAGACAAGGTTCTGGCTGAGGAGCAGTGAGGGGTGGTACAGAAGAGTAAATTCAACAGCTAATCCTTACAGAAAACATAGCCTCATGTCATGATAGGACCTCCTGCTTGGAAATTGAAGTTTCTTAAATTCCTGAGCCAGAAAGAGTAGAAACCCTTACAGAAGCAGCAAGAAACAAGACAAAGAACTCTTTTTCTTTGCTTGGTAACAGCCAAGAGGGATACTTCATGGTTTTGTAATGTCCTGAGAGGGCAAAAGTAGCTTCATGCATAGATGTGGTTTGGTGGGATGAATGATGATGTGCATTTAATTTATATTTTGGATTACGGAAGAATGATGACTAGAGAGGGTCATAAGCCATGAAGTTCAGATCCAGGTCTGAAACAGCTCCAAGCATTGCAGAGCATGGGGTGACAGGCCTGGGGCTTGGGTTTTGCTTCAGGTCATCGGAGAGAAAATGGTCAGCTACACCATTTAGCTCTGGAATCATTCCCAAATCTGTCTGGATTCATGGTTTTGGCTTGGGCCCATTAGTGGTAACAATTGTGAGTGAAAGCACAAGGGAGGAAGAAAAGATAACACAATGGCATAAATTCAGTAGCTCCTGGAAGAAATACATTTGACCTTTATTATCTACTAACATCTAACTCTGCTGCTTAACTCTGGTTTTTCGCTTTTAAAATATTGTCCCTGGCAGAATGGAGTCCAAGGAGAAAATAGACTCTGGAAAAAGTGTGAGACTCTGGGGAGACAGTTATTTACTGGCAGTTTCACAACCGTCCCTGCACTTCTAATGAAATTTCATTTGTCAAATTCCATGCACCTTGGTGACAAGCCAAGCTTATTCTGTCTGCCTTTTAGCTTAGAAACATCTTTTTGGTCTCTTGCTCTCAAGCAGTGCCTTTAATTCATTTGAGATAAAAAAGAATTGCAGCTTGTAGCTAAAAAGCTGGCCTGAAGCTCTCATGGTCACAATTTCTTATTTTATTATGGAAAATGAGTTAAAATTTGAACTGCTGTTAACACCATGTGTAATAAAACATGCTCCTCACCAGCAGCACTTCAAAGGGAAATACATACAGCTTTGGCAAAAAAAAAAACAACCCACAACTGGTTATGATTTTCTATGGACTCACCACTGTCTGGGATGAGGCCACCTAACAGGAGTCTGGACTTAACATCCTTCCAGCATAGGATGAAATCCGTAGCTTCTAAAGAGGGAATGGATCTTACTTATCTTACTTACTTCTCGTTGATGCTTTTTAACATGTGGGGCCTGGTTTGTCTACATAGCTTGCATTACATTCCAGTGGTGGGTAAACCAGCTGAGCTATTTTGAATTCTCCCGTTAAAATACTACTTTAAGCCTGTTGAAAGTTTTTGCATATTTGGGTCTTAGGGTAGAGCTGTCAACAGAAACAGTCACAGATTTTGTTTGGATTTAGGGAAAAGGAGAATTAATGAAAAAACCAAGAAGAGTTTGCACAAACAAAATGATCACACTTACCCCATGGTTCAGGAAAAAAAAAAAAAGAAGAAAAGAACCCAGTGATTTATTTTAGACAGCCTGAATAGCTGGAGACAGAGAGCTAAAATATGGCAAGGAAATTGCTACCCTAAACAAGTTCCTTTGAGCAATTTGTTGATTTTTTTTTCTTTCTGCCTGAGTTATGAGCCCTTGGAATGCACATACCATTGAATTGCTTGGTAATTTGCACAAACATCTCTTCCTGAGGTCCTAAAGCCACTGTATATCCCTGAGTGGAAATATTAACATGATAGAGAGGGATGGAGTCCGACTGCTTGTGAGAGTCTGGCTACCTAACCTTGTAAGAAGCATGAGACGCTCCGGCTTCTCCCATGAAACATGGGAGCAACTGAGCACGTGCTGTCACACACACAACAGTGAACATGGGGATACACACACCCACTTGCCCTTTGCTTGAAAGCTTGAAACTTCTGCTCTAAACTACCCAAAATCTCATGGAAGCTTCATTGTTGTGGTATTGAACACATCCTGGCTGCACAGCTGGTGGTGTGCCCATCTCTATTGCACGGGCCCCCTTCTTTTTGACAGAAATGTTGTTTGTGCAATGAGATATTTTCTTTTGTTAAAGAGGTTTGTTTGTGTTTCTGTCTAAAATATAAATACAGCCGTAATTATAAACATAAACACACCACAGTTTCATGGGATGAGATTTGTGTGGGTGGTTTTGGTGCCTGATTGCCATGTTCTACACCAAGCCTGTGGTTCCGACCCTGAGAACCTCTGCCTGCAGACACTGAACCTTGTTTTCCCTTCCATGACCTCCAAACTGCTTTGTGCCTAATAAATTTTAAATGCTGGTCCTACAGTAGGCTTGTTAACTACATCCTCCCACAAAACACATGCCCAAGTGGATGCTATGAGAACTATGGCACTCTTTTACATAGGGGGCCAATGGCTAAATTCAATTTCTGGGACAGCAAAAGTAAGAGTTCAAATCTTTCTTCGCCTAATATGAAAAACCTGGTGCTTGACAATGTTTTCTCAAACTCCCAGGAGGCTGACTTAGCAGCTATGTTACATGTTAGCTGGGAGTGGTCCTCCCACTGTCTCCCTAGAGGGACTTATTCCACTCTGCTCCCTCACCTAAACTGGGACAGAGATAACACAGAAGTAAGAGGGTAGATCAGTAATCCAGCAAGCTGGATGCTCAACATGAAGCTGGGCATCAAGCTGCCTTTCAACAATCAATCACATCAGGGACACCCACCAAGTCCCAGCAGGGAGAAAGAGACCCAAGCTTTAGGAGCCCTCTTTTTACAGTTCTTTGTTTTCCCTGGGGAAGAGTGGGCAGACTTGCTTTGAACTCTACTGCTAATACCCAGCCAGTCTCAGAGGGCAGAGGAGTGATCCACCATGAACAGCGCTGCTCACAGCCTCCACCCTGGGGAGGGATGCAGTGACCTCCCATCTCCACGTCCCCCTCCTCCTACAGCAGCAGGGTCTCAAATGGAGGCCCTGCTCTTCCCTTTCAGGGTGCAGGGTGGGCACCCTGATTTCTAGCAGTAGTGTGTTAAGTTCAGTGACTCACACAGCTCAGCCTCCTGTCTAATTCACAATTAATCTTAGAAAACTAGCGCTGAAAGAGACCCACTGAGATCATCTAATATCATTTTCTGCCCACAGGCAGGGTCTAATATCCATGGGCTAACCCCAACACATGTTTATTTAGCATGCCCTGGAAGGCATATGAGAAAGGAGAGCCCATAACCTCATCCAGATTCCCACTTCAGTACTTTATACTCACAGAATTTATCTTTTTTTGTCATATAGTCAACTAACTAATCTTTGCTGCAAATTTATTTTCTTCCTCTCCAACATGTCTGAAAGAAAATATTAACTTGATGTAAAAATACTGAAAGTAAATTTCAAAGTTAAATCTCCCCCATTGAAGCTAGCAATTAGTAGGCAATTTTTCAAAGCAAAATAAAAGGGAATTGCTAAAAATAAGGCACATCTTAGTGCTGTGTCACTGTATATGGAACCTCCTTTTGGAGCTTTGCTGTGGATGTGGCAGCTCTTTGTTTATTTTGAAAGGATAAGTAAAGCAGTCACTCAAGGATGGGTAGGAAAAGCCTGAGGCTGGAGATTACCATGTAGCTTTCTAATTAGACTGGAATGAAAATAGGTCTAAATCCATTGAGTAAACAAAATACGTTTGCATACTTGGTAATTGATAATAATTACGGTTCCCTTTAACAACGCTAAATGCCTAGTTGTTATTTTGTGGCCTCAGGCAAATGAGTAGGGTATTTGTTTTTCTTAAGCTGACAAAACTTGTAAAAAAGGCCACCACAATGAAATTCCAGAGCAGAAGGAGAGCTGTCATTTCATCTGCTGGCTGGTAAAAAAATAATATATGATTTCATAATGTTATCCTACTAAATGCTTGAGGAATTGCACATCTCTCTAGCTGGAAGGATCTGAGGAATTAAACACTGGTTGAACAGTCTAACTCTGAACAGTCTAACTCACTCCTACCTCAGTGCAGGAGAAGCAGTCATGTACACCAGCAGCAACAGAAGAATGAGCTTGTTCTTGAGAAACAGGTGGAAAAGTCTGACTCTTGTTTCCTTACATCGAATAAATTACACAAAAACAATCATTAAGTCAACTTTCAAAATACCCAAATGCAGACACAAACTATATGATGAACATGTGTTAACTGACAGGCAAAAAATACCTAGAGTCATTGTGGTTATCTAGGGAGGGAATAGGAAAATACAGGAGTACATTTTATACAACAGATGGTTGTTAAAAGCTGACCTTTTCCTTTGGGTTCTGATTTTAATGGTCAGGACTTGATTATGCAAAAAGAGGAGAGATTTTCAGCTGCATGAATAGAAGTTGTGCAAAATCACTCCCAGACCCACAAGCCTGGTTAACATGTACAGAGGTAGAGATTTGTATGTTGAAAGCATTACAGCAGCCACACGCTGTCGCCCTGATTTCTGCAGTTCTTAGATGTTTTTAATTCTGTGATAGAAGTTCTCACGCACTTTTCTGTAAACACAGCTATGTTTGTCTAACTGTCCTTACTGTTTTTCATTCTTTCTCCTGGGTGGAGATGTTTGATGGATATTTCCTTTGACCAGTGTGGGGTGGTAATATTCACCCTCCAATCCATGGTGATTGTTAAGAAGGTATATAATAAAGAGGCCAGGCCCCTTTTGGCCCTTTCGCCTGGCTGAGGTCCTGACGTGAGTCTAAGTGTCTTTCCTCGTGTCCATGTGCGACAACACGCTGCCTCGTGCTCAGTTCTGAAAGCCAGGTACCAGTGCAGCCTGTGTAAATGTGCCACAGGACAAAACAGCACTCGAGGGACCAGTACAGTTTGTCAAACTTGTCAAATTGATTCTTAAATCGACCTCAAAATGAATGTGTGTGCACCTGTGGGGGTGGGGTGCGTACGTGCCTGGTTTCCCAAGGAAATGAAAGCTTAAGGGATACACACACACATATTTCTTAGAAACTGCACCATGTGTGCAGATGACCATTTATCTGAACTTAAGAAACTCCAGACTCTCGACTTCCAGGCAGCCAAGGCCAGTAGCTCACCCAGAGCCTAGGCCAGTGAGATGGAATTCCAAATTGCCTGTGAAGCCCTTGATGTACATGAAGTAACACCACCAAGAAAATCATCTCTTTGCAGTGCAGAAATCCCCTTTGTAGCAGATATGCAGCTGCAAGTTGATTTTGCATATTGAAAATGCTGGGGATTTGTCAGGGATTTTGCAAAAGGAGATGATCTAGCTGCACCCGTAAGTATCTCTGCACACCTTATGAGACAGCTTCTTTCTGCATTTTTGCTATTTGGGATTAAACTTGGCAACAGATGAACTTTGCAGGTCTGGGAGATATTTAATTTACGGACATGCTCAAAGCAAGCTGCTCAGATTTCCAAAGATTTGGGAGATTCGTATGTATTTAAAAATACTTCACTGCATTTCTATGGATGAGTTCCAGATACTATGGTGTCCTGCAAAAGCTTCTAGCTACCTCCTTTATGGCAGCTCCTTTAGACAAGGTTTTACTCACAACAGGCGTTAAGACCTCTACAGCATGACCTGAGAGAGCGAGAACTTTTCTGCTGGGTAGTCAGACAGAGCCTTAGTCTTGTTTTGTTCATGTGAATTAATAAACTACTTCAGCTGTAAGTAAAACTACGATGAGTAATAAATATGAAGTTTTTAGTTTTCTAGTGGAAGGTGTTTACAGTAATGGACACTCATAAAAATATTGGCCTAAAGGAATGAAAGGGGCTAGCAGTCCAAGTGCTCCTTGGAAGAGGGAGAAGTAGATCAAGAGCTTATATTTCTTCACATGTTAAACAAAATAAAAATAAAAATTACCCCCCCCCCCCCCCCCCCAGTTATTACAGAGGTTTTATTATCTGTAATTTAAAAATGCAGGAAAATATTTTTGTAATCTTAGGAGGCAAAGGGAATAAAACACTTTTACACAACATCTGTACTCTATTCACAGCTGGAAATGGGGTACTTCCTCAGAATAGAAATGCCAAAGTTTCACCCTCCTTTTGTACATGAGAGAAAAAGGAGATAAGTCAGTTTTTCGGTAGAAATACCCGAAAACACAAGCACATTGTGTCTCTTCCCAGAAACTAAATAATTACATTGAAATAAGGTCATTTGGCTTTGTTTTAAAATCTCTGCCACCAAAACTTTAACAATTCCACGTAGAAAAGAATGCAGGGGTTTTTTTTTCAATCTGCCTCAGTATCATTACCTGAAATATACAGCTTATTTTGGATACACAGAATTTACTATTCTCAGGATATTACTTTCATTTGTTTTCATATACCAAAAATCTGATACACTACAGTCCCTAGCTAGGGTTTCATCCACCTGCATTTTCAATATAGGAGGATAACAGTGGGCAATACAATATTAATAGATACAGCATGGAACAGGAAGAGAAAAAGGAAATATTTTTCTTCATTGTGTTAAAGGTTTCCTTCAATAGTAAACTAGGAAATAATTTCTATAAAGTTAATTTAATTCATAGAAAAAATATCTTAAGAAAAGGAAGAATGAACAGTCCTAAACTAGCAGCCATTTAAAAATCTGTATAGAAGAAGTACACAAATAGATATACTCCCAAAACTATGCAGCAGTTGGATGTGAGTGATTCATATCCCAGGAGAAAGGAAGGCTTCCCATTCTGAAAACACCTGCAGAGGCAAGAGAAAATTCCCAGGTTCCTTAATACTAATCTTTCACTAGGAGAATTACAATTCTAAATTCCATTTTGAAGAAAGGTGGGGAACAATGACTTTCAGCAAACATATCTTCAGTTTTAAAGAAAAACTACAGAGGGAAAATAGTGATGATATTGACATTTCCAGATCTTCCTTTTTTCTGCCACCCAGAAGGGAAGCAGGTTAAATTACTCCACGTCCATTTACCTGGGTTTTTTTTAAAGCTGAGCTAGAATGATGGGAAGATTCTTTGATGCAGTTTCAGGAAGGAAGTAAGGGGGCAAGGGGGACAGTTTTTCCTCAGTAGCCACCCAGAAGCCCATCCTCTCAAGAAACAGAGAGAGCTTCCAACCAGGACCATCTGTGTTTCTTATTGATCTGATTTTTGTCCTTTTGCAGAGGACTAGCAACAACTACGGAAGTCAAAGATCTATATGAAAGTAGAAGGGAAGTTTTTTCTTGATTCTCTAAGAGGCAATTGAAAGGTGGGAAGCAGCATGCACTAGAGGTCTGGTACCTCTTGCAATCTAGTAGAAAGATACTGGACCTTAATTCAGTGCAAAAGAATGGATAGTCAGCCATGAAAACTGTGAAAAGTAGAGGTCATTTCACACAGCCATTTTGAAAGGCCAGGTCCTTGGCTAGTGAAGATGTGTGTTAGCTCATTCAAATCAGTGCATTTGGGATGACCTGCACTAAGCCAAGGGACAAGCCTGAAATTTTTATACCCCTTCTTCTGTCTGCACTTGACACCAGCCTTTTAAGTTGGAATCTCCCAACTCTTCAACTCAACTTTTCAATAATTAATGTAATATGGCATAAAATAGGGAAAAATGTGTCAAATTGATTTCACATTCCTTTTTCTTTGAGATGCTTGTTGCAAAATTCCATACCACATTAATCAGCACAGGTGCTTGGGTCAGAGTTGGTTGCGCTTTCACAGCCAGAACATTTACTTTTCACTTGCACTTATGAAAGAAGACAGACAACTTAAGATGAATGATATTACCCAATACCAGTGCTTTGAATGAAACATGCAGTCAGTACTTACTGACTGTGTTAAGGTACACTTAACATACTTAAAAAA
Organism: Dicrurus megarhynchus; assembly: GCA_013399195.1. NCBI lineage: Eukaryota > Metazoa > Chordata > Aves > Passeriformes > Dicruridae > Dicrurus > Dicrurus megarhynchus. The sequence continues at coordinate 285,476 of VXAD01004815.1, forward strand.
CAGAGAAATGTTTTACCATATTAGTTGTAATCTGGTCAAACTGTAAAATGAGTATCTTTACATGTAGATATAACTTGCACACATGCAGACATTTTAATATCCATTATCAATTAGGAAGTAAATTACTGAAAGCAGTTCTTTTTAGAAGGTACAGAATCCAATATTTTGTTACTCTGACTGAAAACAACTCAATCAACAAGTAGTGTATTGAAATCAGTCATGACACTTCACAAATGAAGTAAAATCTTCCCCTAGAGATAGTTTTCATAATCTGTCCTATGGACTTTTGTACAACTTCTGTAAGAGCTGCTGCAGTCCTCACCATTGAGACATTTGCATGCCAGGCTGGTAGAAACAATCTGAAATGTAAGTGTTCAGAAAATATTCAGAGCAAAGAATGGCCTGGAAGCAGATCCTAAGAATGCTATTTAAAGGGATGAGCATCCAGTTCTCCTAGCACACTTTGTTCCACATGAAATAAATTACACTATTAGCAGAACAAAGCTTAGCTAAATGTACATAGAATCAGGCAGGGTTCAGATTATTAGAACCACGTACTGGAGCACAAATATGGAACAACGCTGCTGGTTTGGTAGAGAGGTTGGGGCCGTTTTCACCTGTGTTTGATATTCTTTGAACTTAGAAAATTATGTTAGAGAAAAGAGACACGCTCACATGTTAGCACATCAAAAGCCTTGCTGTTAAATTGAGGGCCTGGCTCAATAACCACAAGATCCACCCATGAGTGTGAGCCCCCTTGAAGCTCTTTCACTGCTCCAGGAAGAAGCTTCGCAGTTGCAGAACAGGGCTGTAATATTAAATTAGACATAAATATTGCATGTTGGACATGGCTAGGTTTGGAAGATGCACTGTGAAAATCCAACTAATGCATACTTTAGAAACTTTGAATGTTATGAATGATTCAGTAGACCTGAGGCTATGTTTAACAAAAAAAAAAAAAAACCCAAACAAAAAAAGAGCTGGAGAATGTATCTAGCTCCTTTGGGTTAATGCAAACATGCCCTGGGCTGCCCTTTGCTTTCGCAGTCCCCACACTACCACGTGACTCAGCGTGGGGTTTTTTTCAGTATGGGCTGAAATTTTGCAGTAACATCTTCTGTATGAGATCCACCAGCAACTACCATCTCTTAAATTACCCTGCGTGGTCTCCTGCCATACCAGGGGAAGGATGAGCTGCTTAGGTCAGAAGCCATTTTGACATCATTGTGCAACTCATTAAAATCCCAGATGAAATCAAGACCAAAAGTAAATGGTTGTGAAGCCCATGTTCCACACTCAGAACATATGTATGGGAAAAGGAGCCCAACCTATATATGATGATTATGCTTTACATATTTTCTTTTGAGAAAAAGAGAAACCACTCCAGAATAAATGAGATAGTCTGGAAGATTATTAGAATGTAATACACAGAATTGGTTTTGTTCTTTTAATACCAGGTCTTCTTTGAAATGAAGTCATGATTTGTAGCTAGGTGGTGGTTTTAGAGAAGGGTTGCTTTTTTTTTCATTATGAGGTCAGAGACCACAAATTATGCAATAATCTCAAGAGCTTGTACTTAAAGATCAGTTTACTAATTGGTGGGCAAATACTTCCTTCAAACTTTTCTTTGGTAGTAGTTTCAAACCACGATTCTGAGGGGTTTAGATGATAAAGCTTATTTTTTTCCTCTGAAGGAGAAGAAAGATGGAGACTTGCAGTAAATAACTCCATGTTGAGCATGCTCAGCAGTTCCAGTTCTGTCCAATGTGCTGGCTCTATAGATCTATCAGGGAGCATTAGTAAGCACCAGCCCTCTGGCCAAAAGCAACTGAGAGTGGCAAATGCCTGCAGGATGAGGGTGGACGTTTTTGTTGCACAGCTGTGCACATCTCCTGGTCACACCAGGACTGTCCTCAGCACCCAGCACAAAAGGCCTCTGCTGTTTGCCAGTGAGTGGAGGAATGTCATTGACATGGCAAGCCCTCTTTCTTCTCAATTTAATAGCAAATCTGTCACAAAGGAGGACAGGCCTTTGGTCTTCCTCTATAAAGACCCACGGACTGCTGAGCTCCCAGCAAAGACTGTATCCCTCCCTGAAGATAAAACTGCACTGACAGTGAATGATGACTGCCTGCCATCAAAAAGGAGAGATAGTCTTCTTTTCTGTGTTATGACATTCAGCAGGATAGGGTGAAGTAAATTAATAAAGCTCCTTCAGCAGCAGAGCTAGCCCCTGCTGAACTAGCCCTGTGTTCCTGGAAACTGCCCCTTTTAGAAGAAGCTTCAGGACAGCCACTGCATCTGCTTTTCCCTATCATTTGGTTTAAGGGGTAGATGTCCCCACCTACATTTCTTCCATGCTAAGCCTCTCATAACTGAACAAGAACTGGTTGCAGAAAGTAGCTTCCACAAGCTCCTCAGAGTGAGGCCCTTAGCAGACTCCAAACCCAAAGGGCTCAGTCTTATGCGCTAGCAAGGCCTTGGCAGATGCTTGGCAACCAAAAAGGTGGCATATAAAAATTCCTTGTATAGGGTAGCTTTGGTATGGAGTCAAGCCAGGATGCAAATTTTAGTTAGGTACCTACCTAGGAGGATGAAAAAGTCAAGATTTATTGTGGTGATACCTTCAATTTAAGCAGAAGCCAAAGCAAAAAGTAAAGCCAGTTGTACTGAGTATTTGGGCAAGAATCATCATATTTCCGTTTGTCCTCCTGTCCTAGTTATTGTCCTACTATACCCAGAGTGCAAGCTAAACCCGAGTCTAGCATTCCCAGCAGACCAGTTGCAGTCCAGAGGACTAAAACAGTGGGTTTCATCTCTTTGTGAAGAAAAATGGCAAAGCATGGGTCACAGCTGGCAGTACACAGCAAACTTTCTGAGTCCATTCTGCTCTTGCACTATTGCAAGCTGAAAACCACATCCTCTCTGAATGTGAGCATATGACCTTGAAACTCCGAGTGTGAGGTGTGATTTCACTCTAAAAAAACCAGAAAGATACAATTGGTCATGACAAGTAGCGAGGTAGACTACTGATGCACAGAGCAGGATATTGGCACATAAATCAGTTAATCAGCGATGCATTTAAGGGCCTTTTATGTATGGCATAAATTAGAAGAAACAGAAACCTGAAAAGAGTAGTTTCCCTCTACAGTATCTTTGCCTTCTGTGTGCATTCCATCAAATGAACAGGCTTTTCAAAAGTCCTGGGAAAAACCTTACTGGCTACTTTGAGCACTGCGATGCTTGACTGCAATGAATCATTTTCTGTTCCTTGTTGGACCAGGGAAGAGGCCACTTTGTATTTGCAGGATCAAAGTGGCAGGGGTCATGGTCGCCTAAGCAAGCAGGCTGTGACAACTGCACAATGGATGAATTTTCACTTGGCTGAACCTTAGGGACCGGAAACTGGCCCTGATTTTTCTTCCACTGCTACTCTAACTACCAAATCTTTCCTGCTCCCAGAACTCCTGGACCAAAATTTTACCTGGAAACAGCTCAAACATATTTTGAAGAAGTGATGATTATTATTTTATGTGTTTCCTCCTCTCCATGTCTGGTTCCTGACAGAAGAAATTATTTGAAGAGAGGGAGAAGCAGGTCTCAAGCTCCAGCTCAGCTTTGTTGAGCCAGGACATTCAGGTATCTTGGCCATGATCCCAATAAACATTCAGGATTCAAAAGGCTCCAGCCCCCAGTTCTCAACTATCCATGCAAGGGTGGGTATAATGCAATTGGACCTATTGGATATTGCTGTCTTCCTGGAGCTGCAGCTTTTTGTCAGCTGGGGTACCCCAAGACAGACCTGTCCACAGACTCCACGTGCAGGTAACCCAGTCCCACTCCTGGTGGACCCACATTCACTCCTGAAAGTCTAGCCCTCAATATTCACATGCCTAAGTGAACCAAACATCCAAACCACTTTGATTTTTGAGGACAAGGACAACATCGGCCCTAGAGCAAGTGAAATCCAGCCTGGTGCTATTTGTAGCACTACAACATAGGCAATGATAACAGTGGGGGAGATTCAGTGAAAATGCAGAAGCTCCATCTATATGTAATAAATCAGAATTATTACCCTACACATATGAATGCAACTGTGAGCTCCTTCAACACAAGTTTTACCAGCTGGACTGGTGTCAAGAGACAGTAATGACCCATAAAACTGAGCAGCTTCAGTGTAGCTTGTGGGTTCTCAACACCACCAAGATCTTGAACCAATCAAAGGCAGACACCATCTTTAGGATGTATGGCTACTTTAATTAAGCAGTCGTATCACAGATGTCTTTAAAATTGGCATGCCTGATACATTTTAGATTATCTGGGGACACCTGCTTACAGACAATACGTCTGCAATCTAGAACAACAACAATATAAGCATGTCACGTGTCTGTTTGTTTTCATGTTCTGAAATGCAGAACAAACCCTGCAAGAGAAAACAACAAACACTAAAGCTGAGCTGAAAGATGTCCAGAGCTGCAGGTGGAAAACTTCCTCTCTGCATCAGGTGTCTTTCATTGTATCACCATGCAAAGAAAAGGCTGAAAGATGCAGACAGACTTTTTACTTGACAGCCCAGATATTTGGGTGGTGATAAATAGCAAAAAGTGACATAAAATCACAAGTTTTTATGGAACTTTTAGACTTTTTCTAAAAGAGTGAAATAATGAAACATCTACTATCATCCTCAAAGAGGAGAACTGAAGTCAGCAAACAGAGCAGCCTCAAAGCCTGAGGGAAAGGGCCAGGAGGAGCACTTGCTACTCACCAAATGAATGGCAAGCAAAGAAAAAAGCAGACCTGACCTTTCAGGGAGACCTGGAAACAGCCCCAAGGGCACTGGTCATTGAAACAAAACAAAACACACAAAAAGGCATTAAGAAAATCTCATCCCAGTGGGAAGAGGAAGTGGTTTAAGGGGATTAGCTCCCAAAAAACAAAGCTCCACTCTTCCTCAGACTGCTGAGGAGACCCAGAAATCTTCTTCTATATTGAACAGGGCTGTGAAAATGGACAAATGTTGGCAACCACTCAACAAATGATAGTAATGTGAGGTGACATCTCTGGACCTCAACCAGCCAGCACACAATTGTCTCATTTTCATGGTGTGTCAAATTAAATTTAGACTTTAGCGCTTTGCTTGTCTTATGCTGCTACCTCCTTTCCAGAGCAGAACACAGAAGAACATTTACAAATTTACACTGACTTTGACCTGCAAACACAAATGCCAGCCCGCAGAAACTAGTGCTGAATCATTTCTTTCCCTAGCTGCGACCTTTTTACCCCCCTTCTTTTTCATGTCAGTCCATTTCTTCATGAGAGGCTCTCCTGTATCTGTAGCACAGAAGCATTTGGGAAGGATTGGTGGGTGTGTACTGAGTAGCTGCAGGGACATTTTCTCAGCCAGGAGCCTTTCATGTTGGGCAACAAACACAGTGCCCCTTCTCTGACTGCCCTTCAACAACAACCATAGCAATCACCACAGCAACAACCACAAAGCCCACAACAAGCTAGTAACCTATTGCACAAAACTGAAACGCCCTAAAATTTTGGGATGTTACAGAGTGGCAAGGCATTGATTGGATACAAAACAGACATCAATTTTGTCTTGGCACTGTAAAAAGCGTGAAAATTGATTAGGTCTTCTCTACCTTGAAACTAAACTGATGATACAGTGGCATCCCAGTCACACTTGAGTCAGCTTTGATAGGACCAGGATTACACCCTCTCATTGTTTTACTGGAGTAACAGCCTCTTCGACTTTGCAAACCCAGCCCATCTGGAAGTACTGTTACTGAAACCAGACACTTTAAAAGCCTTGATACTTTTTTTGGAGCAGGCATTAAGAGTATAATGTCTTGCTGCATCAAGGCAAAAAACATCATCCCTTCAGTTGCAAAATTACTCAGAGATTTGAGCTTCAAAATGGGAGGGAGTTTATGGACTCAAAATAGGGCCGAAGTTAAAAGTCCTTGAAGCTGGTTAGCTGACTGTGTGACTTCAGAAAACTCTGAAGTTGAATCTCAGATTGAACAGAGAGCACTTGTAGAGATGGATGAGGAAACAGATGTATGAAAATGAAAGCAGGCAGTGCTACTTCTGGGTAACTGCGTGGGGATTTTGAGAAGAGCTATCGGTATGAGTGCTAGATTAGATCTGAATAAGTCTGAGTTTACCACAGAAAAAGAGGAGATGTCTTGTACCAACTGCTTCTGCTCAAGCTGGAAATACTAGAAAAATTCCCCCTGCTTGTGGTATTTTGGCACTTCTGGGTTCAGATGATCAGTACACAGAGATGAAAAAAAATCAGGGAAGGACCTGAACCAGAACTCTATCCAATATCCATATATTTGAGAACTCATTGCACATAGGTCAAACTTCGTGGATAATTTCAATGGGAGATGGATGCAGGAGAGAAAAAAAGCACAATGATTTCTCAAAAAAATTGAAAAACTAACTCTTCTGGAATATAATTTTTTGTACAAGCAGACAGAGACCTATCAAGGACCCGGTTCTGTGAAGCACAGACACACAAATTAATAAAGAAGGACTTGAGCATGTGTGTAAAATTAAGCATGTGCTCAGTTGCTCTGCTGATCAGAGTGTAGGTTCTACTCCCTAGCAGTCATTTCCCATTTGGAAACCCTTGTCAGGAAGAGAAAGGGGAAGAAGGAGGGTTGTTTAGCACAATATTTTTAGATAGATTTTTAATGGAATATTTGTTAAGCTTTCTTCCACCCTGACTCCCCCCTGCCCGCTGTCTGGGTTTTGTGTGTGTGTTTTTTAATGGCTAGCAATGCATCACAGTGCGGCTGCTGTTTAAATATTTGCCTGAAAAAAATGTAGTCTGCGCTTAAGAAAAGTGGTTTGGCACAAACTGGACATTTTCAAACATCCATTTACCAGATGGATCACTTTGTTCAATTATGAAGAAAAAAAAGATGGTGAAGGAGTTGAAAATTGAGTGGAATGTTCCTAAGCACACAGCATTGTTTACTATCTGCATGTCTCCTGGCATCCTGTGAGAAACTATCAATAGGCTCTTCAAAAATGTTCCTTTCCTTTAAAATGTCTGCATTTTTAACTATAATAAAAAGGCAGTAAATATATTCTACAATAGCCTGATGGAAAAATGTGCTAAAGTATTTCTATAAATCAAATCTAGCAGTTTGGCATTAGCTCTGAGGCAGTAAATTTAGTAAATTAGGACCAGATGATTTTAAAATAGAATCTTACATAACTTTCTAGCGTGATATATAATTTTTTTAATTTAATACAAGTTTGTCTGTCTTCATAAAGTTATCTTGGCTGCTACCAGAATGTGGTTCAGTCTTTAAGGACCATATTTTTTGTTATTTATCAAGTGTAGAATGTTTTAAATATTGAAATAAGAAGCGGAACAGATTTCTCAAAAGACAGAAAAGGCCGTAATATGTACTGATCCACATAAGGTGTGGAGTGCTTTGTATCCCTGATGCCCCTGACTATTTCACTCTCATTATTTTGATTAATAATAGTCTATTTCTCCATTCATCTTCTTTTTTTTGCCCTCCTTCCCTTTTCCCACAAATTCAAGGACATGTCTCCCTCCATTACCCCCCAGAGTGTTTACAGCTCCTATAAAAGCAGCTTGGTCCAACAGACTCCTCCCTCACCCATGTGCTTAGGTCAGGAGTCAGCACTGGTGACCTTCATTTCTTATGCTATCCCACTTTTGATTTCTGCACCAGAATATCCATCTCTGAGAAATAAGGAAAATGGAATTATAAGAAGAGTCTAAGGAGCCTATGCCACCAGCTTTAGTCTAAACCTTTTGGCCCTATCCACAAATACATCCACAAAACCTGCTCTCCCAGCACACCTTTGACTTTCACATTTCTGAGCCAACATTTACGCCACCAGACAGTCACATCAGACCAGTGCTTATGTTCTGAGGAGAGAGATTGCACAGATATGTCCTCCGTGGTCTTCTTTTTGGGCAAACACTCAGCCATACCGTGGTCTTTCACTGGAGGCAACAACTTCTGGGATAGCTACTGTGGAGCCATCCCACAGCAGCTGTGCTCACTACGGTGCTACAGTGGCTGACTGTCTAGAGAGCCAGAGCCAACACACTCTATCTCAGAACTTTGAAGATAAAGGAGTCCCTGCAGTACCCTGACTCATGGCTTCCAGACAAATATACTCCACAGCGTTATGACACAACAAAAGACCCAAGCCCCTCCTCAAAAGCTGTAAGAATACGTGGAGACAGATCTTTACAGCTCTCAGACAGGGCTGAACTCTGAGGATGTGAGGTGTCAAACCCTTGTGTCACTTCTTATGACTCAAGCCCTCATCAGACTTCCGAAGCAAACACCATGAGTCAGCTGGGATGTGAGGGAAAGGGCAAAGACAAGAACAGAGGTGTTGAAGGAGAGGCCAGCAAAGAGTTGTGCGGAGCCTTCCTTTCGTATGATCCCAAAACTGGTGCTTCCATCACCCATGCAAGTATCCAGCAAGCAGAAGAATAACTGTGGTGGATACTTGTGAGGGCTGAGTTATCTGCAAGTGCTGTCTCCCTCAGCAGAGGCAGCCACTGTGAGGAGCCAGTGAAGTCCTTAGTCCAAGGCTTGGGATGCTGCACGGCATGGGCCAAATCCTTGTCCCAGTGAAGATGAGAGAAGCTTTGCCAATGGGAACATGCTCTGTCCTTTTCACCCCGCCTCTGGCTACCCTGTTGCTGGAAGCATTCAGGGTTTGCAAATGATGGCAATGGAAAAGAGAGGGAACGGAGTTCCCACGTTCCTTCTCTTCTAGCATTGTTTCCTGAGAGTCCTGCAACACACAGCAATGTAATGATCTTTTCTCTAAATGACACCACACTGAAATGCTTGTTAAAAATAACAGAAGAGAAGGAGGGGTTTGAAAGTCAGTCATTTTCCTTTAAAGAATGATTTTGGGAGAGTAGACCATAAACAGATTTAGATGGCAGCAAAGAAAACCATTTTTGGCAGTTTTGTGGAGATGCAAATTTACACTGAGTATGAGATGAGAGCTTAAACACCAACACCCAAAGAAGAGAAAAATAAGTCAGACAGTGTGAGACATTTCATATGCTGTTCTCTGTTGTTATGGATATCAACTGATCTCCACAATCTGTTTGAAGCAAAAGAGAGAAAAGATGATTGCTTTCCTATCTTATATCCTCCCTCCAAACACCTTCAAAAGAAGGAAATTTCCTTGAAATTCCTCAAGCTTCAAAATACATCCAAGCTGAGACTTCATGGGAAGCTTGGCAGTAAAGGCAAAACAGAACTCTCCCCTTAGTATTTTTTTTTTAAATCCCAAACTTGCATTTTATTAAAGTTTTATTTTTGCTTCTCCTCCTACTGGAAAAAACTGGCTGCTGGCTAGTGAACAACTACTGAGCTGATGGCCTTACCAGAGAGAAATGCTTTTGCTTTTAAAGAGCTGCTGGTGAGAGATGGGGAGAGAGAAAACATGAATATATAAAATGTAACAACCGCAAATAATTTCTGCTAAAAGAAGTGTGGGAGATATGCAACAAGAGGTTCCTAAAACCAGAGAGAACAAATATAACAAGCTTTGCAAGAAAAACGGACACAGCTGGCTAGTCCAGTCACAGGACAATTCCTTGAATGATGTGTAAAACTGGTGGACAAATTATGGTCAGGAGAGATTGTATTTTTGGGTCATTTTTGATGTTTTGCCAAGTTAAAGTAGTGTGCATTTTGCAAATCAGAGGAAGGAGAGAGTATTTAGACAAGGCTTGCTTTGGTCCTGACTCCCAAAATGGGGTTAAGACACACAAATGCTCTGTACAGAAGATTAATGGGGTTTCAAGAGTTTTTATGCAGTATTTTAAATCTATCTAATATATGTGTGAGGAGTTCAACACACACCCCTCTTTATACACCCTTTATGTAGCTTCATGTATCTGTACAACCTCCTTCCACACAACTTCAGAGCTAAGTGCTAGCATGTGTGCTTTGAATTGAGGCCAACTGCAGGACTGGGAAGGCAGGAGGAGGGGAAGAAGAGGCAGGCAGGAAAAGCAGATAGGAGCAGGGCACCACAGACTGGAAAGAGAAGAGCTGTGCGCTACCGTATTGAAGAGAAAGCTTCTGGGGATGAGAGTTGCTGCATATTACTCTGTGTGTATGTGAGGAAGTGAGAGAGGTTGCATCTCCTGAGAAAAAACTTGCTGATCCTAGTCTGCAAAACCTTACCTTTCTAGGGTGTCACAGCAAAGTGAACCTTTTTATTCCTGACCACTGCTTCCTATTTAATTGTCCACACTCACACTCCTGCTTTCATTTAGAAACTGCTTTGCAGGGGGGTTATGTGCTGTTTGAGTCAGGACTTTGTTCCCACAAAGTATTGCTGGATGCATGTATTCAAAAGAGCCTGGGGTGTTTCCAAACTGGGCTCATAGTGCTGTCATGTGCTAGATGACCTCCACAAAAAAAAAAAACAAAACCAAAAACCCCTACAACCCCACCCCCCAAAAAACAAACCAGAAAACCCACAACCCAATGCCAAACCAAACCAACAAAACAAACAAAAGAAAAGAAAAACTTTACTCGATTCATTCCCATTTTAACAGTTTTAATATCTAGTGGAATAATGTAACATGTTCCGTGTGAATAAAATCCCAGCTCTGGAGTTTCGCCCAAAGTGGGGAAAGTTTAAGTAGAAAGTTCAGGTAAAGATCTGAGCTTTTGGATGCCAGCACTATGACTTCTTACAACTGCATGAAAAGCTTAACATGTCTAAGCTTTGTGCCCAAGTTTCTTGTCTCAGGCAATTCCGGTTCCAGTTCTGGATTCCTTTCATCTTAAACAAGCTGTGATATCTAAACATATATTTCCTCTTGAGCAACCTCTCTATATTTCGTTTATCATATTTCATCTGCACAGTTGTGAACCAGAGAGAACAGAAGTCCTTTGCAGTCTCCATAGTTGTGCTATTTCTTAGTTTTTCTTAGGAAAAACAAGAAAAACCCTTTTGGCATCAGTAGGTTGAATGGCATGCACGCCACATGTCTGGAAGCAAGCCGGTATTTTTTAACCCATGTATTAAAAATATTCAGTGCTGGAGGGGAAAATAAGGGAGTGTAGCCTGTGAGCACGACTGTTAGACTGGTTTGTTTGTTTGGGAAATGAATAAGCCTTTGACAGTATCTCTGGAAGGAATAGGCTAGTGTGTGCTCCATGCTGACATTCTTTTCCCTCTCCAGTCTTCCCTGCATACCTCACATTCTTCTTCCCCTGCGAATAACACTGGTTCCTAGGCAAGCAGGCACTGGAGACCCGGTCTGCCACAGCCCTGCACCCACCTTGAAGCCATGGGCTCCTGCTATCTCTCCTCTCACCAATGTTATCTGCACCAGTGCACGTACGAATGTTCCCAGAGCTCCTATGTTGCCTCAGCTCTGCAAAGGGTGCCTGGCAGCTCAGCTACAATTCATGTTGTCTTCCACAAATTCCTCCCAACACTGCTGGGAACACAAAGTCCCCCTGACTCAAGTGCTCTACACCAGCCATCTCTATCGGGAGCTGCTGCACAGACCTGGAAAAGCTTTTCACAGAACCACAGAATAGGCGGATTTGGATCATCGAGTTCAACTCTCAACCCTGCACAGCACCATCGCCAAGAGTCACACCATGCCTGGGAGCACTGCTCAAATGCTTCTTGAACTCTGTCAGGCTTGATGCTGTGACCACTTCCCTGGGGAGCCTGTTCCAGTGCCCAACCATTCTCTGGGAGAAGAACCTTTTTCTAATATCCAACCTAAACCTCCCCTGACACAGTTTCACACCATTCCCTCATGTCCTGTCACTGGCCATCACAGGGAAGAGCTCAGTGTCTGCCCGTCCTCTTCCCCTCACGAGGAAGCTGTAACTGCAATGAGGTTTCCCCTCAGTCTCCTCTTCTCCAGGCTGAACAGACCAAGTGCCCTCAGCTGGTCCTCATTCGGCTTTGCCTCAAGGCCCCTCATCATCCTCACAACCTTCCTTTGGATGCCCTCTAAGAGCTGTATGTCTTATTTGTATTGTGGCACCCAAAACTGCCCCCAGCACTCGAGGTGAGGCCGCCCCAGTGCAGAGCAGAGCAGGACAATCCCCTCCCTTGCCTGGCTGGCGATGCTGTGCCTGATGCCCCCCAGGACAGGGCTGGCCCTCCTGGCTGCCAGGGCACTGCTGACACATGGTCAGCTTGACATTGATGAGAAACATTTCTGTGGCACTGATTTCCAATGCTGGAACAGAGATAAATTTACTTCTTTTCAATTTTACATTCCCTTTCTTTTTCTCCAGAGTAAGATGCGTCCCTCATGCTGTTTTAACAGTATTCCACTGTTTACCTTTCCCATGTGCATTCTCCCCTGAGAAGGTGACTGCCTGCTTCTCATAACAAATGAAAATTGTAGTGGTATTTATTCCCCCCCTCCCCTTTTCTTTTTTTTTAAACTGAAGGAACTTTTCAAGTTTTATTCACTGGGTCAGGCTGGTGGCTTAGTGACAGCCAGTGCCAGAATATCTAAATTCCAACTGCCTTCCATGATTTCTCAAGCTAACAAAGGCTGGATTCACTTTCAAAACCTTTTGGGTGGGAGGACACCAGTATGTTTCTTTCTGGCTGGCATTTGAAGCAAAACAGAGCGGACAGAAGGCGCTGCATTTATTCCCCTTATCTGAAGGAGGGTCACTAAACAGGGCCTTGATGGTTGACTTAGAAAGTTAAATGAGCAATTCCTGATGAAACACTGTATAAAATGCCCTTCTCGAGAATGTGAACAGCTTTTGTGCCTTATTGTGAAAGGAGGTGGGATGCCTGTAAGATTAGTTTGTATATATTAAAGTAAATGTAGAATTCTAAAGCAAGGCAAGTGATCTAGCCCAGTGGTTAAAAGGCACCTTAGGTAAAATGGCAAAGGACAGGCAAATTTAAGAAGATAATTCTAAGTCACACTTTTTATTCTCACAATTTGACCCTTGCATTTAAATCTTACCACTACAATGACTGCTACCCATTCCTCTGTCTGCCAGGACAGATTTCTCATACTGTTAAATGGAATAGAACGCTTGCTTAAAAAGATTTCCATCACCGGTCAAAGAAAAACAGAGCAGACTTTGTTTTGGTTTGCTGAAATGCAAAATATTCCCCTCTTTGGGTGAGAATGAAATCTTTTTCTTATTATCTCCTAGTGAGGTGGGAGAGGGAGCCTTTCTCTGCAGACAGACACAGAATCCTGCCCACATCAGTGGTGAACTTTTGTTAACACTCTTCTCAGGAAACAGCAGCGTTTCATCTTTTTTAACAGATTTGTCCAAGCAAGCAAATTCCACCACTCTGAGTGTGTGTACAAAACCATTCTGCACCGAAGAAATTCCATCCACTGCATATCCGCTGAACCAGCCTGGGTAACATTAGAGAGGTGACAGGACATGAGGCTAAATATGACTCCTTTGCTCAGAAAGTGCAGTGGCACTCTAACTAAATTAATTTTAATCCAAATCCCCTAGCCAAGTATCACAGCAAGATGCAATGCAGATGCCACACAACACTATCCAAGAGATAGTTAGACCTTTGTGAAGAGAGGAAAAAAAAAAAGAAAGACAGCTCAATGTTTCCCAAACACAGAGCTCACAGACCCATCCTGAAAAGACTCTCTCAACTGTGAGGGAGACACTCTGCTGTGTCCCTCTTTTCTCAGATTGTGTCAATGGGGAAATGGGAACAAGGAGATTTTTGTTTGAGTAACCTTTCAGAGCAGGATATCTGTCTCATGTTCCCCTATCAATTGTCACAAGGTGATAGCTGGCTGATGTGCTTCAGCGGGTACTCCCTTCCCAGCCCGCTGGCAGCTCCGTTTCATGTCGTATGCCGAGGGTTGCAGCGGGCCAGCTGCAGAGCCCAGCTGCCAAGCAGTGCCTGTGGCTGCCATATCACATCACTCGCTGCCACCTCCCAAACACCTCACCACCCAGCTGGCCATCAGGAGGGCAACAGGAAGACACAGAGCAGAGACATGATTAGAAATAAAGCAAGCAATAAGCTCAGCAGGATGGGGTATGAGAGCAGGAGACAAACAGTAGCTTGCCCAAATGAGCAGAAAGTAATATTAATTGCCTTCAGCAAAAGCAAAGAAACAAACAAAAGCCATTGACAGAGGCACAAGACGAAGTCACAGAACCCATTTGCTACTCTGCTAGAATTGCAGTGGAATAAATATGAGGCAGTGAATCAAGCCATTGCTGTGCTGTGAAGCAAAAGAGACACATTACATGAATTACCCTCCTGAGAACTTCAATAGGACCTTGTAGTTATAAATCCTGGCAATACAGCTCAAGTTGCCTCTGAAACACAGACATCAGTAATGCCTGGTCCCAGCTTCCTCATCAGCAAGTTGCATTGCATAATTGAGCTGATTATCCAAGGCAACCGACTCGAAACTTCCCTAGGCTGTGCCTGAAATACAATATTACATAGCAAAGGCACAGCCGCCGCCAAGGTCACCAAGAACAGCACAGCGCTTGCACTAACCACAGACGTGCCTGCCGCAATCCCAACTTCTCACAGCAACACGAGGAGGTTAGCGGATCACGTTAACAAATCTCTCTTTCAAGGTGTATCTAATGCCAGATATCTGTGATAGACCATGGAGCTCTGCCATGCTGCCAGCTCTGCTAGAAGTGTCCCACTGAGTGGGAGTGTTTCACCCTGGGGGAAATTAAAAACCCCTTCCAGGTAAACGGAATAGGTGAGAGAGGGGGAGGGAGGGTGCGTGAATAAGATGAGCAGTGGGACTTCACTGTACAGTTGGTGTGCGATGCCATTCTCTTTTTCTCCCTGTAAAATACCAGCTCTTGTATCTGCTCCTTCAGAGTTGTAAAGTACAGCGATCAACACTGGCAGACTTTGAGGGTTTGTGCCCAAAGTGCCATTCCAGTGGCATCTAAGTAAAAGTATTTAATATGAGTTATGGAGAGCGATAAAGGCAAAACAATACACACACATGAACACTCCAACTAGAATTTCATATTAATACATCTGTTACCGCATATTAAAATCAGTCAGGGATTTTTTGCACACATTAAAAGCAATGCAAGCTAAAATAAAAGCAGAAGGCACAGCTTCTCAAATGTGCTTAGGTTTCATAATGTGATTGTAAAGCATTCTGAAAAAACATCAGTTACATTAAAAGTATCCCTATTGGCGGGATGACTGGGAACCAGATGCACTCTGAGTTTAAATATAGGTGAAGTCAGAAATATGATGCTACTTTTCTTATTTTTGTCTCCAATACTTATTTGGTTCTTACTGATGTGGTTTTACAATCCTTAATGCATTTATCTTCACGGCAATGATGCCACGGGAAGAGATTGCACAGAGCTTATTCAAGGAAGGGGATTTGGATGCTAGTCCAACACCATGCTAACACCTTAGCCATTGCATCCTCTGTACTTAAAAGAAAGTTTCTACTTGGAGTATGAATGACAAAAACAGGCAAAAAGAAAACCGGTGTTTCTTTGATTCTTAACTCTTCAATTAAGAAATGCTCCAAAGAGATTTGCACTCTCCTAATAGTAAGCTGGTTATACATAATCACTGGAAGAATTCCTTTCTTCAGCATACAATTGAGTTTTATTCTCTTGAAACTACCCAATTTATTCTGATGCTGCACTTAAAACAATGCTGCCCTAAACCCAGTGCATATAAAATATCATCTGTTCCGCGTTTCTTCTTGGGAAATCAGAAGAATCAATAGCAACAACAAAAATGGAAAGAAAGGCCCGGAGAAAAACCCCTACAAGGGGTTGGAGCAGCAGCTACCGCCCAGCCACAGTGGCTTGTTCTGTACTGCAGAAAGCAGGAGCTCGCTAATTTCCGAAACTTATTTTGTACTGACAGGGACGCACATCCATGAGCTATTAGGGCATGTGCAGTCAAGAAGACAGCATAGAAAAAAAAAAATTGCATTCATTTAGCAAATTTGTACAGTACAGTCACATATTTTATGCTGGAATTGGAGAACGGAGAAGATTGCAGATAGAAGTATGACATTCTTTATCAGTCAAGAAGCCATTTTAGCAATAGGATCCCTCTCTAGAGGATTAGTCACATGAGAATTTAAGGATAACACTGTGCTATGGAATGTAGTTATGTTTGTAATCTGGTAGTACAAGATTAGTCTTTGCTATTTTTCCTTAGGCCACTAGAAATAGCCTTGAGTCCATCTGTGACCTAAAAATGTTGGGTAAGGTCCAGCTTGGGCAAAAAGGAGAGAATTTATTTCCTGTTCCCCTAAACAAGCTGGAGTATGTCCCATACACAAAGATTCCTATTATGTGCACCATATTAATCATGCCTGATTAAGAGATCTGACTTGAAAAGCATGGAGGATCCCCACACATCTATTTTCCCTGCTCTTTCTTGTTCCCAAGACACCAGAGTTAATTATTACTCTCTTCCAAATAATCCTTATTTACCATGGTCACTCTTTATAATGGACATCTCCAGGCCATTAAAGCATTCTTGGCCTCTGGTGTCTAATCAGCGCTAAAATAGCAGCCAGGCAAAGTGAACACTTGGCATCTTGATTTGAGCAGTAGTAGTCAAAAAAGGTCATCTTCTGAGGACAAATGAGAACAAAAATAATTGCAAAGACAGGAACAAAGCAGTGTTCAGCCCCTCCAGGAGCTGCACGTGAGAAAAATGCCCATGGGAGGGATAGATGGACAAGGTTTACAGAATCACAGAATCAGTTACGTTGGAAAAGATCTCTGAGATCATCAAGTCCAACCCTTGATGAAACACCACCTTGTCAACTAGACCAGAGTGCCACGTCCAGATGTTTCTTGAACACTTGCAGGATTGGTGACTCCACGACCTCCCTGGGCAGCCCATTCCAATGGGTTACCCACCCTTTGCATGAAGAAATTCTTCCTTATGTCCCACCTGAACATCCCCTGGAGGGAGCTTGAGGCCATGTCCTCTTGCCCTGTTGCTGGCTGCCTGGGAGAAGACACCGACATTCACCTGGGTACAACCCCATGTAAAGCAGTTGTAGAGAGTGGTAAGGTCCCCCATGAGCCTGTTCCTCTCCAGGCTAAACACCCACAGCTCCCTCAGCCTCCCGTCACAGGACTTGTGCTCCAGACCCTTCCCCAGCTCCGCTGCCCTTCTCTGGACCTGCTCCAGCACTTCAAAGTCTGTCTTTCAGTGAGGGGCTCAGAAGTGGACACAGGACTTGAGGTGTGGTCTCACCATTGCCCAATACCCGGGATAACTGCCCTGGTTCTGCTGGCCACACTATTGCTGATTCAGTCCAGAATGCCATTGGCCTTCCTGGCCACCTGGGCACACGTTGGCTCCTGTTCAGCCGCTGTCGACCTGTGCCCCCAGGTCCTTTTCCGCCGGGGAAAGGTCGACGCGAGCAGCTTTGAAATGCAGGGCCGGGGTTCCCGGGAGCACGGCCGCCAGCCCTCGCTCTGCGCGGGGCTATCTCTCCCTGGCCATCGGCGGAGGGAAGCGGCTGAAGGCGCCGCGCCCGGGCCCGAACCCCCGTCCCCCGCGTCTCCAGTCCGCGCCACCCCCGGCGGCGCCACCGCGGCCC
>VXAD01004815.1:303139-470208 GCA_013399195.1 Dicrurus megarhynchus
AGCCATGAAGTACAAGGTGAGCGCTGCGGCCGCGGGGCTCGCCCGGCAGCACGGCCCGGGCAGCAGCCGGGGCTCGGACGGCTCGGGGCTCCCCTCCGCACCTCCTCAAGGCGAGCCGTGTGCCCGCGGGGCCGCCAGGTCTCCCTTTTTCCCCTTCCCTGCGCTGTCTCCCGGGGCAGAGCCCCGGGGAAGGTGTCCGCGGGGAGAGGGAAAGGAGGGGGCAGCGAAGGGGACGGGCTATGGGGACCCCCCGGGTGCTGTGTCGGTGTTAGCGGTGGGGGAGAAGGGACTTCCCTCGCTTTTTCCGCTAATGCCCGTCCTGGATAACGGGGTGAGCCCGGGATCACGGGAAAGGTGGCGGGGCGGTGTGTGATGGCCAGGCGCGTTTGGGACAGGTACCCCCGATCCTCCCCCGGAGCTCATTCACCCCCTTTCCAGCCGCTTGTGGATGTTTCCTTATCACGGTTCGTTCTGTTTGATGGGTCACAAGCGAGGGTAAAAAAAACCCCTAACATTTTTTAAAATTGGGTAGCCTATCCCCCTTTCTAGATCCTTCTTATTAAATAATCGCTTTTAGCAGCCTTTTACCAGAGGGGTGGTGGTTGGTTGGGTTTTTTTTCCAAAAGACACAAATGTGGAGCCTTTCATCCTAATATTACTCAAAAACGTCTGGGCAAGGTACAGAATTGCCCACGGGGCATTAGATTACTGTACAGACATACCGTAATCTTGTGTGATTGGAAAAAAAGGGGGAGGGAAGGAAAAACTTTCCTTCGCCAGCCAAAAATAACTTCAGCATCAGTAAAAAGGTAATTTTGGAAATGTCACACGCTATATAGGTAATTGGAGACTAAGTTGCTTTGGAAGTGAGGTCCATCTCCGTACTGAACTTAGGCAGCATAGTGGGAAAGAGTGCTGATGCTGTAGCGGTGTGTGGGAGAAGTACGAGTGATACCCAGGTAAATGTGCACAGATTTTTGTGCTCTTCTGTGCATCTCTGAGCTCAGACCAAGTTTTCAGGGTCTCTCAAGCCAAACTTTGGGAAAGGTCAGAGTTAAGTTTCCAAAGCTACTGCCAGTTTCTCCATCTCATGGAAAGACAAGGAAAAAATAAATTGTGTTAGATGTGGGTCGACAAAGATAATCCATGGCTTTGACAATTCTGATGTGAATCTGATGGCTTTTTTTCTTTTTTTAAATTGTGTCTCAAACAACTGACTGATCTGAAGTCTGAGATAAAATTCATCTCTTCTCTTCTACCTACTCCACCTCTGATCAGTCCAGGTAGACTTTATACCTGCCTAGAGAAGCTGTTACTCTGAGCAGAAAACATCAGGCACTCGAGAGTAGAAGAGCAGTGTCGCTGTTAGTCCAAAGCTCACAAACTGCTTTCAGACTGCCCACGGCCAAGCAACACTTGTATCCCAGTAGCAAAATAATGGTCCTGCATAGTTACACAGCGTCCTGATTTCTTGTGTGTAGCCCAGGGGCACTGCAAGAATAGGGACTGATAAGGTGGCTCAAAAGGGGAAAGTCTTCCCTGCTCTGTAATGTTTCCTTTGCCCTGTCTTGTGGGAGTGAGCATTTTGGTTTTGGTTTGTGATTACATAATTCTAGATAGAGAAGGCTAGACAGAGAAAGAACAAGCCATTAAAAAATAAATAAAAGAGAAGATTGAGGGGTTTGGCTTCAAAAATGTTCTTGTTGGATTACAGTGTTTACTTTCCCTGGGAAATGTGAAGTAGTTACTTACACTGTTTAACTGGGGCAAACATTCTTAGATCTATTTCTTATCCCTAGAGTAATATACAAAGAAAATACCTGCCCATTCAGTCTTTGTTCTTTTTGTATTTTCTCTCTTTCTTTTATCTTCCTATGGGAAAAAAAAAGTCTTTTTTTTTTTTAAATTATATGCATTAAATAAAGGAACAGAGAGTGCTCCTGGCCTGCCTGGGGACATGCCATCACTTCAGAGGAGGCTTAGCATCCAGGTGCAGATTTGGCTCTGTTTAACTCTTCCTGGTGTTATACTGGGGCTTGTCATTCCTTACTTTCATTGTGATAGTCCATAAGGCCTCATTTAAAGAAATAATTGAAATGCTTGTTATAGTTTAATTCAGAGTTTTAACAGTAGGACAGAACAGGAACTGCTTCATGGGTGAGACCCTGAATACGCCTCTCCATCACTCATGACTTTGCTTTCAGTGTGACTAAACCCAAGGTCATTTCTGGTCTAGAAATCCTTTCTGCTACTCAGTCTACACATTTTTTATTCAGACATTTTCAAAACTTGTTCCCTTCCTCTCTTCCTTCATCTAAGCTTTTTTTGTTGTCTATTGCACTCTTAAAGCATTCTTCCATCTTAATACTCAAGTCTGAATCCTCTGAAAGGGAAAATCCCTGTGGATTTAAGCAGGTTCAGAATTTTACCTTATATATGTCTCTACACCACTGTGAGATATATCTTTTGCACACTGTGTGAAATTCAGTGATTATGTGGCTATTTAAAGCAAAGACAGAGTTGACCCCAGGCCAGGTCCTGTTGTCCCATTCATGTACTAGTTAAATGCCTGAGAACACAGAAGTTATTTTAACTGAGATACGGAAAGATGGGAAAGGTTAAGCATAACAAATACTTGTGTTGGGTTGGAGCATTTCTTAGCCCTACTTGTCTAAAAGCTGCTTTCAGAAGCTAATTCCTGTAGGGGTGCAGTTGTGTGAGGGCAACACCTCAGTTCTTTGCTGACAGCAGCTTGCTTTTGTGCTGAATCCCTACGTGCAACAAAACTGCATCCCACCAAGTTCTCACAGGACTCTGTTCCAGGAGGTAATCCAGGACGTAGGGTCAGCCTTTTCTGAGACCAAACCCAGGCTGTGATTCCAAGGATGGAGCAGATACAGCTACAATATACTGTGTAGGAACAGAAATACCAGTGGGTTACCATGATCAGCAAAGGACATGGATGGGAGAGGGTACGTCTGGCCACCAATTCCAGTGCTCTTATCTCAGGCAATGAAAGTGCAACAGAAGCAAAAGGGAGAAGACATTATCATAACAAGGCTTTTGTAGCTTGGTGGCTGTTCACAGGCAAGACAAAATAAGAGGGGGAAGGAAGGAAGAAAAGGGGACTCATCTGTTTACTAAACTTCCAAACAGTTAGTGAAAGAGGAGAGGAAAAAAACCCTACATTCCTTACCTCATTTAAGCCAAAAGGAATGACGTAGATGTAAAGTATGAGGTCTTGATTATCTATTTTTAGATAATTTGTTGGGCAAGGAAGAAACCTAAATAGGGTTTGAAATGCCTGCCATTTGTGCTAAGGCACAGTCCTGTAATATATAGACTTGATTACAATGTCTGCATGCCAAGACAAACAAAATAGTGTCCCTGGGAAGAAATACAATATTCCCAACCAGAAGTGCCTGTGAAAAGCTGCTTGTAACCCTGGCAATGAAAGACTTTGAATGTTGGACCATGTAAAAGGAAAAGAACTGTCTGTACTTTTTTAACCAAATCCTCTCTGTTCTGTTTATTCCTCACTTCTTTTCATTTCACTTTATTTTTCAGTATCTCAGCAATCACAGGGTAGCAATCAAACTCAGAAGTAAACGGGCATTGTAAAACCTTGTAAAATGTAGTAGGAGAGGAACAAACTGACAAGGGGAAAACCTGTCCAGGTTTGTGCCGTCCCTCTTACTGTCGTGAGTTTAGAATGGAAGTTTCATGATTTTTCTCTTGTCTGTGCACGTGCGGGGTGAGGTGGCTGAGGTCTAGCGGGGTCAGGCCTAAGTCAGCAGCAGCACTAGTGAGATGTAGCCAGAAGGACTGTCCCCTTCACAAAGCTTGGAGGGCCACTGTCATTTTCAGATTCTGACTGTAGCCTCTGTGTGCCCTCCTTCGCCTCCCACACCCCCCTGTAGATTTATATTTGTATACTTAATAGAGGGGAGTGCCTCAATACCCCAGGGTAGTTGAGAAACTCCCACAACTGTGTCCACTTGCCCTACCAAAATCTTGGTAGGATAGCAGAGTGCTTTTAATTCTGTTATAGAGATGGAGCTGCTGAAGCTTAGGGATGTTACAGGGCTTGTTTCAGAGGAAGAAGAGGAGCCATCACAAAGCGTTACAGCCAATAGCATGCAGGGTTTTTTGCCTGATTTCTAAACTTCTATGTTTTTATGCTAACAACTGCTCCTGAGTAATGTAGCTGTGAATCTGTTTAATCAGAAACTGATAGCCTAATCTGTCTCTGTCCAGTAGTTCCTAGTGTTTGATGGGGAAGCAGAACTACCAGATGAACAGTCTTCCTTATTTTTTTTTGATAGTTCCAATTCAGTTTGACTCTAGATAGTACAAGAAGCATTAGATACTTGTCTGGGGGTTTTACTCTTGCTTATAAGGTCCTGCTAGAGGTTGCAGGTTGCATGTTAAACTATTACTTGGCCTTGAGGTATCTTGAGTCAACTCTACTGATTCCAAACAGTGCCATATTATCAAAATACCTCATCGAGGGAGACCTATCAGATCAGAGAGCAGAAAACTGTCTGATAGTAAGACTTTATGGAAACATCTTCTGCAAAGGAAAAATGAAAGCACATTTCAGTGGTTATTGTCTTAGAAAGGCTGCAGAACTCTCCTATTTTGCAGAATATAGGCTAGACTTCGGAGAAATCTCATGGAGCGTTATTGTGAATTTGTTAAAGTGTTGGAGCACACTTCCTAAGACTGCAGACAACTCACCTTTGGAATCTTACCTTCTCATGCCCAGCAACAAGTGGGGTTAGAAGACTATACTTGCACTGATATCTGATCACTAAACCCCTGTGTGTGGTGCCTGAGGAGAAATTTGTATTAGTGTATTGCCTGTGCTCCATTTTAAGTACCAGAGTAATTGCAGCAAGGCCAGGTGCATCTAGTGCATACAAAAAAGTAGCAAACCAGGAGCATAGAGCTTCCTACTTGTCATATTGCTGTTATCAAAGGTGTCAGGGGCATGGGAATGCTTTTTGCATACAAGAGATGCGCTTAGGTCACTTCAGGGCCGATGTGAAGTAATTTTTGTCTTGCTTATTTTCTTTGGACTAACTTATCACAGCATTTAAGTACTTAAATCCCCTTCATACCAAGAGCAAATAGGAACCCACCTGTCTCCCAAGGTCCAGAGTTCAATTCCATTTTTAAAGCAACATGAGTGCTTAAGAGGAGTATGCACAGCCTCTGCCTTGGCTGCAACACTTTTGGAGGACTTATCTTGTACTGCTCCCATTTCTGGCCGCACTTGATGGAGACAAGGGCTGAACTTCTTAGGACATTAAAGTCCACATGCCTCTGTAGGAACTCACTTTCAGTGACATTTGGAATTGTAAATGCGTGAGTCGCTTTTCAAGAGGCTTCTTTACATAATACATGCTCTCTGAGTATCCATGAAAGCAGTGGACATCTACCTGTTAGAGCAGTACTCTGGTCCCTGAAAAGTGCTTTATGCCAAGCCTTCAGTAGGCTTGATCAGACACTCATCTGGGACTGTACTATGAAAATAATATTTATGGCAGATATTGAGCAATATTTATTAAGTCAGGCTGCTGCTAAGTAAAGCTGCATGTAGAGGTACTTCTGCCTGTAAAGGGCTGCAGCTCTCAGCATCAGTGAAGCTGGGTCACTTTATAGCAGCTCAGAGTGCAGCCTCTGCATACTATTGCCTGATTATCACAGCCTGCTCTTGGCAAGTGCCCGTTTTCTTTTGCCTTTTGGTCTAGACATTACAGTAGTGGAAACTGTCTTAATTTTAAGGAGCTCATTTTTCCACAGCAGATTTGGACGTAGCTTGTGTTTGACATGAAACAGGACTACTAAAGCTATAGTTCACAGTCCTAGAAATACAAGTGCATAGCATGACAAAAATTGTATATTTTTTTTTTCTCTATAGGGATGAGGCCAATTCTCACCTTTCTATTTTTGTGTTGGTTTTAAAAACACTTTCTTCACAGTCAGAGTGGATCATCCTGCCCGGAAAAGGAAGAGTAATAAGAATGGGTTTACTCTACAGGAATGCAGTCAGCACATCAGAAGCCCTTTCTTAAGCTGGCCTTATTGACAGCAAGGTTGAAAATTTTAGCAATAGCAATACCACAAATTATTTGGTAACAACAAATCTTAAAAAATGCTGAAGGAGCCTAGGAGTAAATCTCAGTTCTTCCAGTGACCTGCTTAGTTGCAGAAAGAGAGAGGAAGACACAGACCATAAAAAACATCAATTACTCTCTTTCTAAAGAAGTTTCTGATCCAAACGGTCAAGTACAAGACAGCTAGAGGTGTGCACTCTGTTTAACATCCAGCTAGCAGTAGGTAGGGTCATGAATGCCCTTGTCCTGTGGACTTTACATCCAGTTAAAATGCTTAGGGTAATAAACCAATTTTTACTGCTCTAGAAGAACATAATTTACAAGCAGATATCTTCTTTTGTTTTCTCTCTCTCTTTTTATGCTGCTTTATTTTGTTTGCAGCCTAGGAACTGCCCAAACCAATCTCTCACACGATCAAGAATACAGTTAAAGTTGTGTTTCAGCCTGAGACTGAGCACAGTCACCAGAGCTGCTTAAAATGCACCTACACCTTCACCATCCCTCTTCTCTAGGGGTACACTTACACAGAAAATGTCAGCTTACCAAAATCAAGCTGTGCTGGGAGGCTTGTTGACTTCTGACCGCTGCCCTGTAGAATGGAGATGACTCTGACTGGAGCTGGCAAGCATCAGCTGCCAGCCCGGCTTGGCTTCCCTTGAATTCTGATTCACAGGCAATGTGCTACCTGTCCCACCAGCCTGCTGAGGGCTGGAAGGAGCCTGGAAAGAGGAGTTCCTGAGCTTGTTTTTCTTTAGTAAGCTGGACTCTCTGGGCATCCCAAGTTGTAGCTGCTGTGTATTATCCCAGATGGTGACACTAAATTGACAGAGTAGGATGGCTTTCCTTTCTAATGAAATTTTTTTGAGAGACTTGGGGGAAGAAGAGCATGTCCTAGTTCATCTAAGTTCTAGATTAAAAAAAAAATAATTAAAAAATCATACTTTTCAAAGCTGAAGACATCAGACAAGTAAGCTGGTGGCAGTACTGAGGTCCTATGTCTACATAGCTATGGTTTCTTGACAATCAAGTTGTAATTGTTTCCCCAGACCCGCAGAAAGAAGGGTTAATTTTGGATTTGGGTTGGTTTTTTTTTTTAAGGAAGCTTTGTCTGGGAGAAGACTGCTCACAAATGCCAGAAAATGGAAAACTGAGAACTCAAAACACAGATTTCGGGATTCTTTCTTTCCATACTTTTTTTTTTTTTCCGCTTCTGCTCTGCTTCTTCAATTCTTTAGCATTTAACATCCGATCTCCTTTCATTAAGTTTTTAATTGCTTGCCTGAGGGAAAGAGGTTAAGTTTTACATCTGCTTTTTGATTTTGATGTACTGTGGTTTAATCACAGTGAGATCATATTTACTCTAAGGGTATTGTTTGCATGCTTGATT
The DNA here is from genome assembly GCA_013399195.1 of Dicrurus megarhynchus. Classification (NCBI taxonomy): domain Eukaryota; kingdom Metazoa; phylum Chordata; class Aves; order Passeriformes; family Dicruridae; genus Dicrurus; species Dicrurus megarhynchus. The sequence continues at coordinate 310,649 of VXAD01004815.1, forward strand.
TTTTTTTCTCTCCCTGTTGATGTCACAAAAGGCACACAGCCCTCAGACGGATTTGAAAAGGCCTTTTAAAGTCATGGAACGAGATCACACCCTTCCTTGGGTGGGGGGAAAGGAAACCGATTACGAGGGTGAAACATATACAGAAAACTTAGTGAGTTAGGTGTGGTGGAATTTCCCAAAATATTAATAGATCTTGAAGGTAAGTCAGGGGATGTGGTTTGTCTTCCCAGAAGGAGCAACGAGAATGGTATTTCGGCACTCCCGTAGAACCCCAGGAACTCAGGGGGCAGAGGAATAAGCGGAATATGTCATCAGCGGATCCATGCTCTGCCTCGCTGTAGATGCTTCTGTCGCACACCGTGTGTGACGGCAGCAGAGCAGGGTGGGTGGTCTGACAGCCCAGCAGTGCCGTGCATTAGTGCCGGGCTGTTCCGCAGGGCTGGGCGATGGAGCATTACCTCACCGTGCCCTTTTCCAGCGCAGCGGTGACCGCCGCGTCCCGCTGCGCGCCCCGAGCGCGGCCCCGCCCGCGTTAGACCCGCCCTGCTGTGCCCCCGGCACCAGGGGGGCTTCGTGCCGCTCTGGGGGCTCTGCGGTACGGCACGGCCTCCGCTGCTCCGTCAGAAACACCTGATGTAACATCTGGGATATTATGTTGCTGGGATTACCTTTGTAATGCCTCTCACCCCCTCTGACTGAAATAAAGCTGGACAAGCCAAAAAACCAGAACTCAGTCAACAGGCAAAAGAATATCATCTGAGCAGACAAAGAAAGCCTGGCTTTTTTTCCTTCTTGCCAATGTAGAATTATCATTTTGTTGCTCTCAATAGATACAGAGCCAGAGATCTTTCTTTTCAACTCACTTTTCCATTGTGAAACATCAGGTATGGCAATAAGCCGATGCACTCAGTGCAGAATAGCGAAGTATTTTATTCACACAGGCCAGAGCACCAGTTAGGATCTTTGTTCTAACCTTCATTTTCACATTTTTCCTTTTTTACTTCCTCTCCATTTTTTCTAGCCTCCTAATTCCTTATTTCATAGACATACATTTGGATTCCTTCCCAAGCTGCAGGTTCACTGCTTTGCCTTAGTTTTACAAACTACTCTGTCAACTACCTACAAAAAAGAAGTGGATACACAAATATCTCCTATTTACTTAAAATGGAGCAGCTCTGGTGAAACAAAAACGGTTCTCAAACCAGAGCACTTTCAGTCTCTCACATGTTTATGTCACATTTGAATCCCAGTCTTGGGTGAACCAGTGGAACTGCAGCATCCTGAGCAAGAGTGTGAACTGCCTGAGCCCTAATTGGTCTGCTCGCTGCTTGCCCACCCTGCTTGGTGGAGTATTGTGTCTGCAAAAACTGGCAGTGAATGTTCCAGAGCATGACAGCCATAGTGCCTACTTTGGCTTGCCCGAGGGTGGTGCAGTAAGAAAGGGACATTCCTATTTTTCCTCCTTAACTTTCTGTGTAACTTGTCTCACTATCAAAAAAAAAAAAAAAATCCCAGTCCGAGCAAACTCTGAAAATCAGGCCTCTCAGGCAGACAGAGGGGCTGGGATAGCTTGGTGGAACACTGAAATAAGGCACTCACCTCTGTGCCCTGCAGAAAGAAGGTTTTCCATGTCACAACCTCCAGGCAGCTTGGTGTACTTTAGCATGACTGACAGCCTCTGTTCCAGAGATCCACAGGACTACAGAGTAAGGATACTTAGGGTGGATGAAGACCTGTCCTTCGGGCTCTGCTGAGGCTGTTGGCTCATAGCTCTCTCATTAGCTGTGAAGCCAGTCTTCCAAATCTGTGTGTGAAAAACTGCCTTAATTTCCATCCAGCAGGACTTGTAATTGCTTGGGTGAGCAGTGCTTGACCAGATAAATATCTTCACTAAACCAAAAACTTGAGGGTTTTGGTGTTAGAAAGCAAGAGAGTGCCTGGAAAGTAGAACTATGGTCTTTGGCTGAGGAGTGAACTGAAGCATTACCATGGTGAGCATTTGCAACCAGGCTCCTTATTTTGTTGTCAGCTGAGAGCTAAGGGAGCTCAGAATTCCCAGAGCCAGGTGCAGGCTGACTTGGATGCTCAGGGCCTTTCCCCTGCTGAAGCTGCAGCAGCTGCGACACCCTGCTAGTGCAGAGGCTCTTTCATACATGCTGTGGTAGCATTTCCTGCCTTCTCTGCGTAGCAGAGAGAGACATCATCTTGAGATAAAAAGCAAGAGTCTGCACGCAGCTGGTTGCTGGCAATGAGTTGTTTCAGGTCTGCACATGGATGGGGGCTGTTATGGCCAAGCGGTGCCATTTCGTAGTCCACTCCCCGTGTCACTGCCCACAGGGGCATGTCTAAGAACATGCCAGTGCAGCTTTGTGTGTACCAGGTACTGACTTTGCTGTTCCTACTGCCTTCTTCCAGGTTTGAGCAGACCAGCAAAAGACATTTTTCAAAGCTGAATGTCTTATTCAGTGACCTCTGTCAACTTCTGTTAAGTAGCCTTTGTGATAAGTTGCTTGTTATAGATAGACCTGTTACCTACTGTGCCTCAAGAGTTGCTTTCCGGGCCAACACAGCACAATGAATGCTTTATTTGAGGGGCAGTGACAGTGAGAAACAGAAAAGGAGATGGGAACTGAAAAGAACCAAAGTTAAACTGTCCAGTGGCTCTGGCACTGAACCCCTTCTGTCAGAAGGCACAACAGAGCTAAAATTTCCCTCTCTTCTACCAGTCCTGCTTGTAGGCAAACCGTGTATCTCAGAATAAAGCTCACTTTTTACAGGGTTTTCAGCTCAATTCTTTTATCTCACAGGCAGATCATTACTGTTGGGCCTAATGCAGCCCTGCAAGGGTATGTAAATGCTTAAGCTTACTTTGGAATAGCAGTCATTCATTTTTAAGAAATCTAAAACATGGGAATCTGTATCAAAAATATTATGTGATGGATAACTAAAAGTGATCCAACCAAAACTAAGCTACTGGTTTGTTCACAGACGTTGCCCCCACCTTTCCTTCCTTTGTTCCTCCCTTCCTACTCCCAAGCTAGCTAAACATAGGAGAGAAGCTGTTTCTCATTTTAAGAAACAGTTTGTCCAATAATAGAAAAAAGGGGTCCCACCCTCTTTTAGTGAAGAGCAGAGGCGATTTTCCCAGTTCTGTTTGCACATAAACTCTACACACAGGAAGCAATATTAAAAAACAAGACAAAGCGGAACAAAACAATACGCCTCAGCAGCCAAGCACGGAGCAGGGATCAGTGTCCTCATACTGCACCTCTGAGGGATGCAGCAGAAATTCTTTGAGCTTATGGTTGGTTGAACCTTTTCCTCAAGCGTTCATTCATTGTGGAGCTGGCTGAGAGGAGTGAAGTCGGCAGCCCTGTGCCGGGAGCTTGGCACCGCCGCACTCGGCCCTTAAAGAGACCATTGTGTTTAATCTCGTAGCGTGTAATTTATTATTCCTGTGTTTGCTTCCATGGCTGTGGGCACCTCACACACTCCAGTTATCCATGTCACTGGATGTGTTTACTCTTACCGAAGTGCTGGATGTTTCCACTACTCTTTTAACTCTTCCGTCTTCTGCCACTTAGCCTCATCAGCAAACAACCTCTTCATCCTCCAGACTACGAATTACAGAATTCTATATGTTCCCATCACTGCAGAGAAGGCCAGCCAAAACAGATCGGGATCTTCAAAGTGTTTTCATGTGTCTTCATCCAGCTGCAGACATGTTAGCCATCAATTGCAATAGGCTAAGGAGAAAGTAAACACCTTTGACAGTTCTGTAATAGACCTCATTTATGCAGCTGAATTTGGCCTGTAGCTTCTTCAACATCTGAGAAGAAAAATAGTTTACAGTGTCTGATTTTTTTAGTTTGGGTTCTACAAGTAGGACAGCTGACAGTTTTCAGAGCAGCATCTTTTGCTCACGGTCAGGTTTCAATAGGACATGCATCCTAGATGCAAAAGAAAGAAAAATCTAAGGCATGCAGAGAATACAAATGGCACCTTTCCAGCTTTTATCTAATGGACTTTAACTGGCATTAAAGGAAACCTCAGACAGAAGTTTCAAACCCCAGGTTCACTTTACCTAGAGAAAGCTTGAAAGCTTTACTTTTGTCTCATCCAGTGTAGAAAGTTGGGACCATGGGCCCTGTAATCTGCATTTAATCTAGAGAATATCCATTTCAGGTCCAGTTCTTTTAGACAGTTTCTGACACATGACATCAGCAAAGTCTGCTGAGCCTTTTCCTGCAGCATGTTCCAGCTAAAATCCCCAGGCAGCAGTCATTAGGGTCGGGCTCCCTTTCACTTTGACCTGCTGACAACTGAGATAGCACTTTGTTTAACAGAAGACTGGAAAACTTCTGGTTTTCAGTGATTTTACATAAGATGCTTACTACTGCACTCATGAGACCAAGGTTAAGAGGAATTTAAGCTTCTTGAGAACAAATATGGGGTTTTTTTTGTTTTGCCTGTACAGAGCTTTAACACAGTGGGAGCCTGACCCTGGCTTCAACTTCCACACATCCCAGTATTGGTGGCAAGGCTTGAGGGCACAAAAGCTGAACTGAGTCTTTCCAGTCAGCCATTAGGAGTAGAGAAGCACTCCTTACTTGAAGTATGGCTGCTGTAGCACAGGGGGCTCAGGAGAATGGAGCTACTACACAGACACCACAGATACTTTTGGCTTTTGAGGAGGGCTCTTTACTACCTATCATGTAGTTAATTTAACTGGACCAAAGGAGAGCAACAGACACTTCCATTCTTAGTCTTATTGAAAGAAGGTGGTAGCTGCCAGTATCTTCATTTTATGAAGTACAGCTGATTTCTGTAACAAAACAAATTTTTTCCCAATCTAGCATCAGGTAATTTTCCCCCTGCCTTTACAGAACTTGAATTTGTAGTTCTGCATCTGTGTCCCTCCCTTTTTTTTTCTTTTTATTAGGAATATAAAGGGACTTCTGTGCAACTCTCCAGTTGTGAAAACAAGTTCCAAGACAATTTTCTCATTGCCCTTTCTCCATTGCCAATTTGTCTAGGAAATGGCCAAGGTTTTTTTAGCATTTAGTCATACAAAAAGATCACTGCTGTGCTTTTGTCTTCTCATATCAGATCTTAGTGCTTACTTGGTGCTGGTTCTTAGACAGTGGAGTGGACAGATCCATGCCTCTTCAGAGCAGGTCCAATTAATTTCATGTAACTGTTCCCAGTCTCTGAGCTGATGAAGCCAATGAGAAGGAGTATTGAGATACGGGCTATGATGCCCACAGAAACAAAAAATTTTTCAGATTTGTCAAATCTGTGGAGATAAGGCCCAGAGGTGTTGAGAAGTGTCTTTGATCAGAACTTCTTTCCGTCTGTGGAAGAGCAGAGACTACCATCTTGATCACCACCACAGCAGGTTAAAGGTGCCTCTGTGGTTTCCAAAAGCTCTCCTGGAGGCCTTCTGTGGTCGCAATTTCATTTTTCTCAAGGCTGATTCTGCTGACTCAGGAAAGTGATTTTGACACTGTTTCTGAAGCTCATACTAAGCAATCCTGTGAAGGAAGAGTGAAGTCAGGGAAATGCTCAAAACACACAAGGTCTGCTTAGCGGGATCACTGCCTTTGCTGCTGGCAACAGGCTTAGTGTTTCTGGTCCCAATGCCTATTTGGAGGAATATTTTGCCTGCTTCACTGCTCCATCAGTGACTGGTGCTGGTGGCATGGCTCTGGGCTATTTAAAAGGCCTTGGGGAAGCAGCTGTGAAACAAGTGGCAGCCAATTAGTGTAATTCACATACTGGTGCCTGAGTTAACAGTGACAATTAGAATCTGAAGCTGTTTGCAGCAAAGAAGTTCTTGAAGCACATCCAGAAAGTGTTAACATGCTGCCTGCCAGCTGGTGAGAAGGTCACTGGGACAGAGATAATAAGCAACTGGGAAAAAATATTCACATGGGAACTTCTATCTGCTCTAATTCTACCACCATTTCAGCTTTGTTCTGAGAATTGCTTTGCTGTAGAAGCTAATCAAGCTTTTCAAATACCTTTAAACACCAAAGTATAGAAGAATACGCATTTATCATCGATTTAGCCTGCTTGGTTTGTGCGTCCCCCACCCAGCTGTAATCTTCCTCCTTTAAACAACTCCTCTGTGAAAGTCTTCTCTAAGTTGCACAGGCTCAACTAGTCCCATAAGTAGATTTCCTCTGTGAAAGACATGCTAGAAAGAAATGTAGTCAAGATAAGAGGTTAACTTGAATATTCAGATTAGGCAGGGGCTTTTGTTTTCTGACCTCCATGGACTCAGCTAAGCAGCCCAGTCGACATGGCAAGAGCATAGAGCTAGTGCTCAAGAAGAGGCCACTGGTTTTGACCATGCTTCAGTAATAGTTTTACAGTCCTGCATGGACAAGAATTGCTCCCTGCTTTATCTATATTCTCATTTCTTAGTGTTGTTGACTGATGAGTAGACGTACATCAGAGGGGATGGTGGGCCCCAGTGCTGCTGTTTACATGGCAGTTCAAAATGGCAATCCTGCTTTTCCAAGCCAAAGCTTAATTTATACTGACCTTACTAATGATGCTGATGAAAGGCAAAGCCAGTGTTTCTCATACATTTGAAAGCTGATCTCCCATTCAGAGAAGAGGAAACCGATCTTGTGCACCCCGTTTCAACACTACATGTCTTGGGAAATGCAAGTTTGCCTACCTTTTATGTGACATCTGAGCTTATCCCCCTTCCATCCACCAGTCAGCCCTGCACACAGCCTGCTGCACTGAGCAAGGTCAGATGAAAGTCTCCATCTCAAGGAAGCACAGGGGTGGTGGGAAAACATCAGTGTGTCAACAGGGAAAGAGATAACAAGTGAGGGATGATTAAAAAAAAGTTCCGATATGGAGGAGGATAAATATGACAGATAAAAACACTGAACTTTACTTGATGATATTCCTTTGACAGAGGAAAGACAGATCTTTAAGACAGCTGCATATCCTTTTTGGTGGATTAGCACCATTTCAGTTTGTGTACTGCATCCAAATACTTCAGATTGAACACTCCAGATCCAGGGCTCTGTGTATTTTTTCAAGTGCTTACAATTAGATTATAACCATCTCTGCTGACTGCCTTCACTGAAAATCAGGCAGTCATGGAGCAGTTGTTTCCAACACGTCTGGAAATATCACCAGAGCCAAGAAATTAAATCTTCATGGCCTTTTTGAGGGGTCCAAGAATGTTAGTGCAGACAGCCTGCCTACTTTCCATTGAATACTTTGGCCAGTTACTCAGAACTGGATGTGCCATACGGGCCTGCAAAGAAAGAGGGAAGGGAGGTAGTTCCATCTGTGAGAGGAGGTGGTACTTATTAGTAACACATCACAGCCAACAACCTTACATCAACTCAGAGCTGGCTTAAAACTTCATAGCAGAGGTACTGCTGGGAGTAGAACCCCAACAGGACAGAGGTCAGGGCAAGCTGCAAAACCTGCCTGAAACACGGGGCAAATGCTTGGGGGTAGAGCTGTGTGAAGTTCCTCATGTTAATGGCACTGCTCCACTTGATGTAATCAAGCAAAATGCATCTGAGAGTGCTTAAACTGTGTTGACACAAGTCAAAGACACTCCTCGGCTGCCCTGAGACTCCTCCTAAGTTACACAGAGAGGCACTTTATGGTGCTGGTTGGCACCTACAGTCCTATGTTCTTTGGCATTGTAACAGGCCCACAGAGATGGGCACTGCTTTCCTCATGGCACAGGCGTGACTCCACTTGGAGTCACTGGGCACATTATTTTTTTAAATTATATTTTTCTCTTCAAGATCTCAGAGGACTCAGAGGAACCGTGTTCTTTGAAGTTGTTTTGGAGGGGTTTTTTTTGTGGTGGTGGTTTTGAGGCAGCAGGGGAGGAAGTGTTTTACCTATTAAGCTACTGCTGTGCTGTGGTGTGTCCCTGAGGAAGTTTGCAGAGAGTGAGAAGGCACAAAGCTACATGCAAAGATGAGCATTGTAGCTCAAAACCTGTGACATTTTGTCAACTTGTATTTTAGGTAGCTTTTCTTACCAGGTGGTCTAAAGAGCCATCACTTTAAGGCACCTGCAGGCATGAGCTAAGAAAAGCCAGGCCACTGTCATTACACTAATGGGATCTGCACCTCCATGGAAAGTCTTTTGGGACCCTACAAATGTAAAAATGTTTGGCAAAAACTGCTCTGGATTACTCACTCCTTGTGAGTCTTGTTCAGGGTTTATTTTTAATGGCAACTAGCTGGCTGTAGCAGTACACAGAGCACGTTTATAGGGAAATCGGTGTCAAGAGATGAAGGTACAAGCCCCTCATTCACAGGAAGAGCACCTCAGTGCCAAGAGCAGAACTCTCCTGACTTTCTGTCTGTTCAGGTGACTAGGCCATATAAAGAGCTTCTATCTGACCCACTGTTACTGGAAAATTTCTCACTAGCAGTGTTGTTAATGCATAAGCCTCTCGTTTCTCAAACTTGGGACAGAGGAATCCTGTGCTGCATGATTTTCCATGTTATTTTGATTTCCCGCACACTTATTTTTCAAATTCAGTTCTTATTTCTTATCACCTAGAATGTGCTTGAAGATACAGAAGAATTGTTTGTTGATTTGCTATTCTTGCCCTTCTTTCTCCACAGAATCTTATGGCAAGAGCCCTGTATGACAATGTCCCCGAGTGTGCAGAAGAGTTGGCCTTCCGCAAGGGAGACATCCTGACGGTGATAGAACAGAACACTGAGGGCCTGGAAGGATGGTGGCTCTGCTCCTTACACGGCCGGCAAGGCATCGTCCCGGGCAACCGTGTGAAACTCCTGATAGGTCCCGTGGTACAGGACGGTCCCTCTGGCCAGGATGTGCCCGGCTCAGGATTGATGAATCAGCCCTTCAACCACCAGAAGATCTACCAAGTGCCAAGCTCACTCGCCTCAGCACGGGACCCTGTCTATCAAGTGCCACCTTCCCACCAGAATCAGGGAATTTACCAGATACCCACTGGTCATGGTCTGGTGGGACAAGATATTTACCAGGTGCCACCCTCCATGCAGAGGTGCATTGATGGTCCAGCTGTGACTAACAAGGTGTGTGCATTTGCTCTTACTTCATAGCTCCAAATCAGCTCGCTTGTGCTGAGAGAAGTACGTGATCTCAGGTTCCTCCCAGGCTGGAGCACATTTGGCCTGTGGCACTCTTGCATTATATGTTCGAAAGAGCTGCTGCAGCAAGAGGAACTCTCCCACTTATTAATGAACAGTTACATCATTTGCCCAAGTAATTTTTGTTTAATTAAAAATTATATACTGTCTTGCTGGAGAAGTCCCAGTGGGTCTAAACTACAAAGAGGAATCAATGATTGATGAGACAAGGGCCATACTTGTAAGAGTGAGGGAACAAGAGCAGGGTGATAATGAGGGATGTTTTAATACTGAACCTAAACCTTTTAGAGTGCACTTGATATTTATCTACAGTTAAATTTCTTGGTTGAAAGTGAGAGCTGCAGCAGCTCCATGATAGAGCCATTACTGCAGCAGCTGGGAGCTCCCAAGTGAGAAGCATCGCATTATGTGGGTCCCCCCTTATTCCTGCTGTCCTTCTTAAGTTCTCCCCATCTTCTGCCACTCCTTCATTTTACCTTCACAGGATACCTGTCAGGTACCCTCATACACACAGTGTCAGGTACCCTGGTGACTGAAAAGGATTAAGGAAGATACCCAAGGAAGAAAAGAAGTTCTTTTGGCCTTCCAAGCCCTTTATTACAAAGCCAAAAAGAAATTCTTTCAGCCCCTTCATTCCCAGTTCAACAGTTCCAGATATCAGCATCCTCCTTACCTTTAGAGCTTAAAGCATAACATTAATATCCAATTTATGTGAGCAGATGATGTCTCTGTCAGGAAGTTGTTCACTGGTTTAAATTTTCATCTCCTAATTTAGATTGGCAAGACTGACTGTTTTGTGTTTTTCCCCTCATCACCCGCAAATCGGCCTTTTTCATATCTGGCCTTTGGAAGACATCTTCTAATGCTTTTATTTCCTTGTTGTAATTTCATTTTCCTTGATAAGAATAAATTGACTTTTTGCCTTCTGAGCAAGAGAGAAAGATCTGTGAAACCATTCCAAGTCAATTTATAAAGAGGTTCGCTTGCTCAGCTTTTCCACAGTTATGCTTTATAGGCCGTGCAGGAAGATAATATGAGAAAATTGCACTTGCTGCACAGGCAGAGATAGGAGCTTTGTCGGAGCAATTACGTGGGTTTTCTTGATAACTCTCGTATCTTTTAGCTCATTTTCTCCTTTCCGTATAGACAACATCTAGTGAAACCTTTTCCACAGTAGATACCCTCTGAGGTAGTTAGTGAGCACCTGGTAAATAGCCTGTTGATGGGGCAGCAATCCCAAGAAGAGATGTCATTTTTGGGTGTGTCTGTAGGAAACGTTTTACAGCACTGTTCAGAGATGCCTCAGCTATCCAGCTTGGGCACAGGAGATGCACCACACAGCAGATCTGCACTAAGGTCTGCTGGAAAGCCCAAGGTATTCGTTTTGAATGAGCACTATGTACCTTCATTTTAGGACCTGACTTGCCTAAATGACTATTAGGATAGTTTGCTTAGCATAATGAATGTGTGTTTCTACTCTACACAGAAAGAATATTCCAACTGATTAGAAGTTTCTTCTCCCTCCTCCCAGCTCCAATGAAACTAACAGGACATTCTGCATAAACCTGTTTGCTGCTAGGACTGTGTTAAAACCCTTGAAACACTGAGTGACTGAAATATTTGTTTTAGTTTAAGTGCAAAGTTCTTGTTGAGATGCAAAAATCAGAAGCACTAAAGCACCCATTTTCTCCAAGTTTCTGCATAGAAATTTTTTCAGCAACCTTGATTATGAATTTTTCTGAATTCAAGTCACCTTTAGAAAATTAAGATTATCTATTTCTCTGAGTCGTGACTTGTTTTCATTTACTTCCTTGCAACCCATGAAAGGCCAGCTTTGCTGCTAACTGTAAAGTAACTAAACATGCACGTTTATAAAGTGTTTCACCCTCAATCAAAGTAAATGCCAACCCACTTAGCACTAGCCAGTATTTGCTACTTGCTTTAGTCCTGACCTAAATTTATTTAGCCTAAGAATCCTTAGTCTCAGTACTCACTGTGTTTCATTAGTGGCAGGCAAACCTCATGGCAGCGTCCTACTTTGATCAGAGGTAGACATATCTCTTGCTCCTTGGAATTGCTCAGTTCTACACTAAAAAGAGCCCATTAGGATTGAAACTGTGGCAGGCAAGAGTCAACTTACTAGAGAGGGAAGTGTCTGATGTAAAGCTACTCCATTCTTTATCCCGATCTTGCTAAACTGCATTTTTACAGCTACAGCTGCAACTCTCTGCTAATTCCTTTGTGAAAGAAAAGCCTAATTACAGGGAAGCACTTTAGCACTTGTCTCCTTTGTATGAAGAAACAGTCTGCCCTCCAAATCCACCTCCTCTAGAGATCAGTAAAAACAATCCTTAATATTAAGAAAAGCTGGGCATCTTGAAGATTTGATTTGGGGTCTCTTTGCTTTGTCTTCCAAAATGAATAATCTCTTTTCTCAGACTTGTGACACCTGCTTCAAAGGCTTAAGTGACCCACTCTGCCTCCTTCCATCAGCAGAATCAGCTGGTTAGCAAGCTGTGTATTTCGGTAGTCTTAAGGATGCTGAAGGGTTTTGCTACAAGTTCTTGCTGTATGCAAGCCTTCTCCCTTCCCACAGCAAGAGCTAGAGAAGAAAAGCGTGTCCTCTAGACGCCACTCTAAGCGGGACCAGCAGTAGTTTCTGTGCTATCCCTTTCTGCACATGTCTGCTTGTTTCCCTTGTGCAGACGTGTGGCTTGGCTGCCTTACAGGTTTTGCAGGCAGGGCTTAGGAACTGCTGTCAGGCAGGAATTGTCTAGCCTCGAGCAGCAGTAAATCAATAAGCAGGCATGTTATTAAGCTGTGCTGAGGTAACGCATCTCCTTAGCCAGCAAGGCAAAGCGAGTCGAAAAGGAGTCCTGAGGCAGGTAATTACAGCGATTAATTGATTCTGGCCAAACTGGTTGCTGACAACAGAGCTGTATTGGCTCCCTCTATCAAATAAAAATAGCACCTTCTAGAACTCACTCTACCAATGACAGAGATAACAAGGGGTGGTTTAAAATTAGCCTTGGTTAGCCCCAAGCTGTTGTAGCTCTGCTGCAAGTTCAGTCACAAAACAGTTCCACCCCAAAGTGTGGAGAGCCATCTGAGGAGCGTGAAGAGGTGAAAGCTGTATCTTAGAATTCATTCCCTCTTTCTGTGCTCTGCCTTGGAATTACTCTCTTTTGCTGCAGCCAGCAAAGAGAAGGAACCTTAAGACAAATCTGACATTCAGGAAACCTGGATTTTATCCTTGTCACAGAATTCTGCGTGGTCTTGAGTGGTGCTTTTGCATCTCATCTGCAAAATATGTGGGTTAATTATGAGGGAACTCATTCTATACAGATTGCTTTGAGAATATCCTTTGGGAAAGGTGCTGTCAAAGCACAAAGACTCTTTTGCATCTGTGATTAATCATTAGTTCACACCTAAGCTTTAAAGTAGGGAAAGCTACACATGAAAAAGAAGTCACTGCCATAATTTAAACGCTTATTTTCTGGTTCAGTGTTTCCCCTCGCTGATCTGTTGTACTATCCCTGCCATCCTGAAAATAGCACTGGCCAAAAAATTTAAGGGAATTATTTCCTTGTTGGAAAACAGCTTTCTGTAGGAACCAGCAGCTCTCAGGAGAACTGTTGATCAAGAAGACTCTGCACAAATCAGAATGAGACTGATGTTCGGCCAGGGAAGAGACTGCGCTGTGGGAGTTACTGGCCCTGAACTGCAGCTCCCACAAGGCACAGGCCAACTCAGGCAAATAGAGATTAATGCCAGCTTGGAACACATCAGCTTTCTTGTTTGTTGGTCTGTTTGAACTGGAACGCTGCAGTTCAGGAAGCACTCAGATTTATCCACCTTTTAAAAGTGGATAGAGCGGAATAGGGAAGGAACTCATCTTCATCCCTGGCCTATTTCCAAGTATAAGCATGTCCTTGACAAATCAAGAGTTTCACACCCCGCTATCCTGCTATCTCTGCCTTTTTCAAGAGGTCACTGCCTTCAGCAGGAGGTTAGGGTAAACCATGGCTGTGGGAACGGTCCTTGTTCCCTGGTTTTTATTTATGTTAGAGACACGCAGGTCACACCACCCCACAAGCAGCACCACCCTGACAATTCAGGCACATACTTCAGGAGCAGCAGCCAGTTAGCCACATTATGACGTTTTTCCTCCCAATTACACAAGTACTGTCCTAGTTAGGAAGAAACTAATGGCTGCTTATAATGTTTGTTGCCGAAATAAGCCTGCCTTTACGTTATTGTCTTCTTTTCCTTGCCTATTTTCACATTTATGGAGTAAGAAGAGACAGTCATTAAGCACAGTAAAGAGTTGTGTGACAGATTATTTCATTATCAGAAAGAATGGGAGCATATCTAGTGTTTTGCAGTTTGTTGGTAAAATGTATTTACATTCCAAGATAATGTCCCCATTTACCCTCAGGCCTGCAATACCAGTTTCCTGTGATGGGGTTTCCATAAATGGCCCAAACAGTGGTCGTACAGTCCCTCTTTTCTTCTGCTTTCACATTACAAATTCTACTTTGGGGATTTGTATCCCTCGTAACAAAATATTACTTCAGTGTTAAAAGTGCTGAACACACAGGAAGTTTGCTGAGTGCAGCAGGAATGGTAACACATACCTCAACAGTCAGAGCTCCCTTTCACAAAGTGTGCTATAAAGGATGAAAATACCGCAAATCAAACGCAAGCTCAGTGGTTAAAACAGCACACAGCCTTTTCCTTAGGCTCGGGAGTCTCACTTGTAACTTTCCATGTGATGTTAATAGGAGAACAACCATTTTACTGATAAAAAGTCAGTGCAGTTAATTCCTCATCCACAAGGCAGAGTAAGCAGTAGTTAATCACTGATGTGATTTGTAGTGAATTATTTCAAGAAAAAGACTGCATTTTATTAGGCTGAGCAAATATATGAGCTCAACATTACTCCCTGTTCCTCCCTGAGCACAGGGCTCTTTTTCATCAGTTCTATTTGTAGACCAGAGGCATGCATTTTTCCCCTGGAGTATCAGAAAAAAAGGCCAGTCCTGCAATCTAATCCAATAACCGAGGTCTCCAGGGACACAAATCTGTCTGCACAAGGGCAGGATCAAACCTTTGCTAAAAATATTATAACAATAGTAATAGTAATTATAATAATAGAAGAAAAATGCAAGCTTATGGGCTCTTTCTTGGTGGTTAAAAACCTACCTGAACCTTTGGTTATGTCTGAAACAGAACATCAAATTTGGGTAATCTAAATTGCCCTCTAAGTACTAAAAACTAAGCACAGCAGCAGAGCATTATAGAAAAAAAAAATTCTACACAAGTGGAAAACTGATTATTCAGAAAGTGAATCTCATCATAAGGAGGAAGTGTGGTTTCTGGAGATAGGAAATGGGTAGATGAAGACAGGTTGCTGACCATCAGAAAACACAGTTCAAGTGAAATCTAAAGTCTTGGCAGGCATTCTATGACTTTTTAGGTGTTTTGATTTGGAGGACGACTAACTAGCATCAGAACATCATCATTCCATGTATTTGCATTAAATATTTCAATTTTTCTTTTTTATATATCAGTGGCAGTATTGCATCTTTTTTTTTTTTAACACGAATCTAAATTAATCTTTCTCCCCAAACAGACTGTTAGAATGGGAGCAAAGTGAAATTAATGTAGTTAATTTCCTAGAAGACAGAAACCTTTCATAAAACAGTCCATCCCTAATCCTTAAAAGACAGTAATATATTCCCACTGGGTCTTATCATCACAACTTTTACATATGCACAGTCAGTCGTGACTGAGGTCTGGTATAATTATTATACAGATGCAACAAACAATTAAGGATGGAGTTTATATCTGTTTAAAAAGTGTCTATGCCTTCCATAAACTTGCCAAAGCAAGCTGTGCTAATCTAAACACCAGTTACTAGGAGCACTTGCCTGTACAGCAGCCCTGAGACACCCATCCAGAAATGGAGCCAGAGTACAGCTTGTGAACCAGAGAACCTCTACAAATCAAATCAAATCAAATCAAATCAAATTGAGCTTCTTCCTCATGGAAGGTTTTATTTGCCTCTCTCTCTCTCAGAGCAGCGTAGTTCCCAACTTAAATGATTTAGGGGCACTTCCATTGTTTCTGCCCAAGTGTACCTCTGAGAACACTCTTGTGGAATTGGAACTCTTTGGCAGTGCTTTGTCTCAGCCATTTTTTTGCCCACTGGGAAACGCCGATTCACAAAAACTGAAATTGTTGACAGGGAAGGATCCGTTCTGAGAAATGTCTTAAAGGAAGGGAAACAAGAAGTCATGGAAATACCCTGTTACAACAATTCCCAAATGAAGCTTCCCCCGCAACTTTCCATCTAGAAATTCAATATAGGAGGAAAGAAATAACAGAAATAAGATGAAGCACCTTAAAAGAATTAAGATTATTTGTATGGACTGAACCAAACTGGTTTTTGTTTGTGAGCCTTTAGGATTTCATGTCATTCACAAGACACTCTCTGCCCTACCTGTCTTAACACCTCATCGTTTTTCTTTCTTTTATCTCCTCCTCCAAACTTGCCCTAAATTTGGGCTTCTGTCTTTGAAAAGAGTATTACTAGCACAGAAAACAAGCACTGGTTTACAAATGGTTCTTTATGTGAAAGCCTTTTTAAAGTGGGGAGACTAGACAGACTGGGATGGCCAAAGCAAGATACTCTTTTTTATCATGGACAAGAGACCCAAATGCTGAGGTGCTGAGTTTTGCCACATACTTTTCATTTATCAAAACTGCAGCTCAGATTTAATCACAGGTTTCCAGAGAATGCTTTAGCAGATACACATATTTCTCCACTAAAACTTGCCACACAATAACTGGGGGGATTTCTTTCTCTGTAAGACCCATCCATAGACATTATTTCGGAGTTCATGCCTTTTCTATCACCAGTCCTGTAACACGTCAGCTTTTTAGCTCTGTAGGCCAATGCATGCAAAAATGATGATGTCTCTGTCTGCCTAAATATGAGTAATTGTCATGGATATGACACTGCTGAAACTCTTATCAAGAGTTTCACCCCCCTCTTAAAAATGCTGATAATTTAATAGTAATGGTATGATTTGCTCATCTCTCTTGTTCTCTTCGTCTCCTCTCAAAAACGGGACATTCTCAGAAGCATTGGTTTGACTCTCTTTAATTACATTTTGTAAGCAAGAATGACTCGTACTAGAATCTTGGAAATACCCCTTCCCAATCAGCCTTGCAATTCAAGGCCAGCCAGCACCAAGCCTGTTCCACTGAAGCAAGCAGAAATGTTGCTCATAACACAACTGGCAGAAAGCCCTAGAGCTGATGTGAGAGAGAGCAGGATCATGTCACGAAAACATCATAAAAAAAAAATCCAGTCAAATCTTGCCAGTGACAAAATTGTTGAGCTTTTTTTTGTGCTTTGTACAGCTCATTCAGTAAGATCTGGAGATACAGACCTTTTTATGTGCATTTAGTTTTCAATCATGAACATCAGTGAGAGAAAAATTCAACACTATCATCTAAAGCTACAGCTAATGCAAGTTCAGCACTATTCCACCACACTTCATACAGCCCTGTCATTTTATACTAATCAGAGCTTAAGACATTTATGTAACTCCACTTTTTTTTTTTTTTTTTACTTGTTTGGAAAGACAGTAAACCTGCACTTGAGATTTAGGAAAAATACAAAACTGAAAAATAGAGTAATGACCCTGCTTTTGTGTACTGATTAATGGAAGAGGTCACACCAGCAGTTAAGAAGTCAGGATTAGGCTAGTTGCAAAGCAGTTGGTTATACCCTTTTCACCAGCAGTGAGGGTCTGAATCCAGGCCAGCTTGTGATATCACATTTTTTATCTTAGATTTCATCTTAGAAATTTCACAACTTCTGCTCTATATCTTCAAGACTCACAACCCAAAACTTTTATAAGTCCTGTTGAAATAATGCAACCTCAAAATTGTAACATGCGTTTTCATTACTTACTGTTGTTTACATGACAATACCACAGGGGCATTTTTTAAAACTGGGCATCTACTGGTGAGGCACTTCATAGACACATTTAGAAGTTTCTGTTTAAATGCCTGAGCCTGCAGAGTTCAGCATTTTTAATTTAACACACCATGAATAAGTGATATATGGACCTGCTTTAGCTTTTGAGAGCACTTACAGCAGAATCTTCATAGGTGTGGGTCTTGGACAGCAAATGGACATAAAATGTAGGAGAAAATAAGCGGGTTTTTTGAAGATGAAAGCAGCATTACGAAATAAATCAGTTCTGTATCAGGGTAGTATTTGTCATGTGTTCTTATCTTCACACCTCTGAATATTCTAAGAAATCTCACTTGTGAACACCCACTCAGAGACAAGCAGAGGTGTCACAATGCGTCTTGATGCTGCATTTCTTTCTGCCGCACGCTACAGCCGATAACTCACTCGGCCCACGAAATCAATACTGTCACTTCTGTTGATTTCCTCTTGCCTGGCAGAGACATTTGGGCCATAGCACTAGAAACAACTCATAGTTGCAGCTACAAGTCCAGTGCACCAGAAGAAATGCCTCTACAGGCTTCCTCCCCTCTCTTCCGGCTTGTGAGACTGGATCAAAGCTCTCCAACAGTTCAGTCTTGGCAGAAAATACTGCACCAGAACATTTTATAGTGGCCCAATGTTCATACATTATTTGGATTAAAATAAAGTGTTATGAGTTCATAATCTAAGAACTATAGCAACTTACAAACCCAGACGTTGATAAGAGTGACAATCTTTAGCACGTGTGCAACTCCAACCTTTACTCACTGGCAGCGGGGAAATACACTGTATGTTATTGTATACAGCAAATAAATAAGTAAAAACATGATTGCTTGTCCTTTTCAGAGCAGGCAACAGAAAGTGAGACAGTAGGTATTACTGTTTGGAAATTCATTATCAGTCACTGGAAATCCTGATGCAGCTTGCAGAAGACATGAGTGGAAACACTATGAGCTTTCTGTAAAAATGACAGAGTTTTAGCCAGCTAGCCAAATACCCAAATTACCTTAGAGACTCTGTTTTTTCACCCAGCCTTCCTGCAGTTCAACTTAGCCACTGAACCTTTCCCCAGGGAAAAAACCCCAAAACTTTTAAGGAGACACATGTGGCTTCCTAAGTACATGCAGCAGAACAGAGAGAAGGGCCAAGAGGTGGTTCACTGCCTGATCTGACATCATTTAATGGCTCTTGCCACTGCCTTGCAGAAGGCTAGGAGTTCAAGAGAGTAGGGATTTTTTTCTCCTTAATTCTCTCTGATAATATTTCTCCATATTCTCTTTGTCTATTTTATGCTTGTTACAAGCCTAAGAGAGCCCAGGTGGCTGTTATATATCCACTTAATAGGCTCAGGAACAGAATTTCAACCATCAGAGTTTCATATTAAATTTACAGATATAATTTACAACAGAAGACAAAAGTGGGGTTTTTTTTCTTTTTAATTTCCTTACACTTGATTCATTTTTCCCATATCCAGGCTTTGTGCCAGCCCCATTTCATGCACCACCACTTGGCCTCCTCCAGGGCAGAACTCTTCCCAGGGTAAGCAGTTGATGGCAGTAGCCCATCAGCTGCTGAGAGTTACCCGTGGGGTGAAGGGGAGGGCATCGTGGGGGAAATTATGTTTTGATACAGTTCTTCATCTCTATTTAAAATACATGCCTCTTCTTTCCCACCTTCAGAAAGCACTGATCTGTTTAAAAAGCAGTCGGCAAGCATCAGTAGGCTCTCAGGGTTGAGAGGCTGTACCGGGAAATACCAGGCTGCCCTTTTCAGCTCCCCTCTCTGCCTGTGGTTTGGGTGGGGCAAGGTGTTGCAGAGGTGCAACATACCTCTGATCAGTTCTCTCACCTGTGAAACTCACTTGTTTCCCATCATTCTGCATATCAGGAATTGCAGTTCATGAGAACAGGCCAAATTCTGCCCTCCACGGTACTGCTATAAATTCAGAGTGATTTTGTTTGCTTCAGTAGGTTTATTTGCTCTTTGTCCTTGTGAAACAATGTAAACTACAGTGTTGTGTGTCGGCTGTAAGCACGAGAATGGTCTTCTTGTTACCGTAGTTAGGAATGTTCTCTGTTGCAGCCTAACATGCATTTTAATCCTGGAAGAAATAGAATGTTGGTTTTTTCCCCCCCTATATTTAGGGAAGAGGGATTTAATGAACCACAGGACTGGATATTTTGTAAAGTACATGCACATTCAGCTCTTTTTTCTTGGTTAGGGACATGCCATTGGCATGGAAAAGGCCCAAGTAATTGCTTTTGGAAGAGCGTGGTCTTCAGCAGGAACAGAACAAACTTTCTGCTCAGCTGTCTTTGTTTTGCAGTACTGAAAGTTTGAAGGCTCATTACATGTTTCACCAGAGCCAAAGCTGGTCCCTGTTAGTTGCTCTGCATGGATTAAGTGGTTAACAATGTTTTGAGAATGTTGGGGTAGATAGTTTGTGGGAACACCATCTGTTTCCTTTAACACGTAAACAAGGAAAATTGCTGGTTTGAAATGCAGGATTATTTTTTATACTTGGATGACCACAGGCATTCTTAAAAGAGAAGAGGTAAAAGGAAAAACAATCCTCGTGAGGTATGAAGTTCAATGACATTTGTTAGAAAATAAATTCTTGAGTGCCAGACAGGGCTGCTATCCCTGCTCTAGAAGTGGGAAAAGGGGAACATTTCCTTTGCAGTCACCTCCTTCCTTCTGATGTCATCTTCAAAAGTAAACTACCATCAAAAATAAAACCATAAAAAATTGTTCAACAATGCATTGGGAGGGCTGAGCATCCCATTCAGAAGCAGCAAGTTCGTTTAATATATTTATGGGTGAGTATCCAAAATCAAAAGTTACTTCTGACTGGGTTTGGTATCTTTCTTTCTTCATCTGCCCAGCTACCCCTCTCTTCCTCATACAGAAGAAGCAGGGCAACGCCATGTCCTGATGTCCCACGTGAGGTCATGAGAGTAAGAACAAATGCCCCACATTTTCCCTTTATCAAGTAGTGTGGGCATTCTTTTAACTACTGTAACAAAATATTTACTCAAGCTTTGGTGATGAGCTGCTTCTGTTCTGAATTGACCAGGAATAAGCAGTCCAGAGGAGTGCAGGTACAATAGGAAACATTCTTGTACTCAATACAGACCAGATTATCATCTGCAGGGGATTTAGGTGTGAAATTGCTCATAACGTGTTGTTACTGGATAATAATCCTCCACACACGAAAATATACCTGAGCCACTGGGAGAAAAAAGCTGTCTTTCATGTTATCAGCAAACCTTGGTTGTTGCTGGGTTTCTTAAAGTGATGTTTTCTGCCTTTCATGTAACTCTTTCTAAAGCCTAAAGAGGAGCAGACATAAAAGCATTTTCATTTGGAAAATAAATGCTACCTTAAGTAGAGTGCCTGCAGACGTCTCAGGTCTTCTGTCCACAGTTGCACTTGCAGGCAGACTTTACCCATGAATACCCAGAATCAAGAATTTTGTATTTTAACCTCTCACTTTCTTTGACAAAATCTAGACACACCCAGAGCAGGGTTTTGTTTCCACGAAATAAAGGAGTGACCCTGCTTGACCACCGCTTCAGGTCTGGGAAAGAGCAAAAGCATCTAGATGATACAAAAAGTCCTGCAGTGCTGAGTGAAACTGGCTTCCTTCCTGTGGCCCATCTAGCTTTAGTGTAGCTTTTTAGGACTGTATCACAGCCCAGTAAATAAAACCAGCAGCCTTGTGGTACTGTTAATCTTCCATATGGCACCTGGTATGTCAGGATTTTTTGAAAAATGGGAAAGGCCTCTAAAGATGAGCTACAAGAGTAACTGCAGCTGCATGAAACTCCTGTATGCAGAGTGAGGGAGAATTTCTCTGCAAGTGCTGGGCATAAGCAAGTTTCTCTTCCATGTAAGTTCCAGGCTCCATGGTGCAAAGATATCATCTGACCAGGGCTTCTTGTTACAAAAGCAAATTACCATGTTTACCTGTACGAAGAGCAAGTGGTTTTACTTGTGTGTGCTTAGGGGCATGGCTTAGTGATGGACGTGGCAGGGCTGGGTTTATGTTTAGACCCAAAGATCTTAAAGGTCCTTTCCAACCTTCTGTGATTCTAAGCCTTATTACCTGTGCTGCTTGGATCAGCTCCCTTTTTTATATTGGAGGCCTGTGACTTTGCTCATGGAGATTAATTCTCTGAGCAAGAAGAGAGTGGTGGTGTCTTCTGTCCTGAAGCAGTTCAGTCGTTCAGCTTCTGGTGTAGAACAAAACTGAGCAAGGGGTTATAAAAATTTCACACTGAGCGACCAGTATCTGTCTTTTTGGAGCCTGACACAGCCTGAGTCCTGCTTTGTCCATCTAGGCAACAACCAGCAGGTGAAGCAGAGCCAAACTGCAGCAGTGCACCATTCCTCTTGCTTCCAGCGCTGCGTGGGGCCTCTGGCTGCCCACCATGAACACCCTGCTGTTTCTTTTCTCTGGGATGGTCAAGCAGTTTCCCAGCATATTAGCAAACAGCCTAATGCCGCAGTGTTCACAGCAGCAGAAGGGCTGGTGGAGATGGGCTCCAGGAAACAGCCCTTTGTTTTTACTGTACAGTGTCAGTTCTCCCAGAGGATCACTTTAAAACACCGAATGACTCACTGAAGCAACTCCATGGTTGTAATTTTGAAGCTCTTGGAAGGAACCTCTAAGTAAACATAGCTTAAAACCAAATCCTTCTGTTCTTCACTTGGGTAGAAAGCATTTGACTGGCAGCACACAGCTGGGAAAAAAAAAAGGGATGCAAAATATATATGGCAAACTATTCTAGTCTGATCACTAGCTCTCACTGGCAGAAAAAGCATGAAGAAGTGATGTTGATACAAGTTAGAATTTTCTCTGGCAAACAGAATAATCCCAGTATTACATGAGAGTGGCCTGGGAGAGATACTGTCTGGAATGACCCATTATGGGAAGCTTCCAATTACTTCAGAAAGAACTTCCTTAAAAGTTTTACCTGTAGATACCTTTTACAATGCAGTAGGTGACTCTGTGGAACAGGAATGGCCTGTCATTAATGCAATATTTTTAGATTCTTTTAAAAAAAACTCATATGTACATAAGCACTATTAGCCTCACACCCAGCTGAGCAGGAGTTCTCTCATACACGGCGCTCTGGAGACTGTATCGCTTCCAGTTCCTGTCTTCTGATGCTAATTCAAAGAAAAGCAGTTGCACAACCCATGGTCTTCCCCCGCCTGCCAGGAGTGACTTCCTCCTTCCCCCAAGGCCCACGCAGTCAGGGCAGGGGAATCCAGTGATTATTTCATGGTACAGGGACAGAGACTACACAGCCAAATCTGGGCAGCAAGTGGAAAGAAGGAAAGCCTGTGTTGTTAATGTAGCAGAGAAGGGGTAGGGGGTTGGCATGAGGGACTTTCCCTGAAGACCTCTGTCAAGAAAAAGTCACTGTGAAATCTGGCCAGGATGCAAGGATTCCTTACAACAGAGACTGCCATGGGATCCTTACTGAGCATTTGGGCAGAAATGCTGTTGTTATGTGTTACATACATTTCTAGGGACAGTTAGGTAGCTGTGGTACAAAATTTTCCCCAGCTGAGTACAAAGCCACATCTTGTACCAGCCTATGTAATTTGCCATTTTGTGCCTTTGGGTTGCAGTATTTAAACTTTTTCCTTAGAGCTAAATAGCACCAGCAGAGGTTAGGATGTCAGCATTTCCACGACAAACCCAGCTCTCTTTTGGGGTTAGGTAACATCTCCTTTATCCACACTGTACTGAAATTGTGCTGTGCATATGCTGTCCAAGACTTAAGGCATTTATTTTTCACCAGATTTTATTTGTAGTCATTATGGTAGTTAATGGTTTACAAAATGTCAAAAAATGTAAATTCTAAGCTTTCTTGTTTTTCAGAGGCTGTTACTGCATTATATACTTTAAGAATGGCTTGGTATTTCCCATTTCTTAGCCACTAACAGAAAAACCAAGCAGAGACAGCAAAATTGAACGTCCTGCTTTGGAAGGTTTAAGCATAGTGCTTCTATGTAAAGAATTTCCAAAGCCACAACTCACACTCAGTTCTCCAGGATGTTGTGCTATGGAGCGAAGTTACACAAGGAGTCCTGTTGGAGGTGGGAAATACCTCTACAAGCAAAGGCATAGAATCCCAGAGCCTAAACATAGTATTTTTAGCCTCTGACAACGAGTGGGGACACTCACACCTAGCAGGATCAGTGTACACAGCCCTGATCTCAGCGAGTGGGTGGTGTAGCCATCACCTCATGTGGTCTGTGCTAACGGGAGGTCAATGGGAAGAAGAAACCGAGCTCTCAGACCTGCTGGAGAATCTGTGCTTGAGAAATAGAAGACAGTGTAGAGCAGTAGCAAACAGTCATGTCAGGGCTGGTCTGGAAAGAAAAGATGGTGCATTTGTAGCTACTAACACTCATTTCAGGGTGTTCAGCTCTCAGAAGGATATGCAGAGTGGTGTTACTAACATTGCCAATGAAGCATGAATGTTAATAGGACTGGATTGTTTATACCCTGTGCAGTTATAGGAAGAACATTCTAAGATCCTCAGAGATTTAACATTTCCTCTTTTTCTTTTATCCACAGGTAATAACACCAGTCAGGTCAGGACAAGGTTATGTTTATGAATTCCCTTCCAAACACCAGAAGGATGCCTACGATATCCCCCCCATTCGCCCTCTCCAAGGGGTAGGTACCAACAAAAGTGCCAACAGAGCACAAAAGGTGATGGATTTCTACCAGACTTTTATGAGCAAGGCAAGTTCTCTCATTACAGAGAGAAAATATGTTTTAATTAGATGCTGTGGCTTATTCACAGATCACAGACGTATTTCAAAGTTTTATTTGATGTTGACTGAGATTTGGCAGCACACCAAACGCAAAAGTCCCATTTGTTCTCTCTGTTTTGATCAAAGAGTATATCTAAACAGGAGAAACTTGCTGCCTGGGAACATTTTTTTCCCTGTACTTTGTTGTTGCATAGTTGACAGTAATTCACTCAGTAAGGGTAAAATTATCACCTAGATGAACAGCTGCTATGCAGGGAGTTGTTTTCACCACCTATTGACTGCACCATGAGCTTGAAATGTATCTTTGTTCTGGGGGACACCCTTAGCAGTCAGTCCCCAGGACCACAGACATGTGGAGTGGATGGTTGCAGGACCTGGAACTCAACCACCCTGAATGTAAGGGTGTGATCAGTTCTGGTCACACGTGCTCCCCTGTTCACCCCAAGAGGTATCTGTAATAGACTGACCCTGATTTACCTCTCAGGATGGAAGTCAGCTGTGACTTCATCTCTCCAGCCTGCTGTCCACACAATTGCCCAAAGAAGACCTAGCAAAGTGCATTTCCTCTTAACTGTCCAAAATTCTAGGCAAATCCAAGACATTCTCCCATATGAAAAAAACTTGAAGAGCTCTGGTCGTGTTCAGGCTTTTTGAGAGGAAGCACAGAAACTATAAAAACTCATCTGATAGCAGAGCTTTCCATGAGGTGACTTGTTTCTGCAACCAGTTTATTCTTTCTTCAGATATACGACATTCCCCCCACATCGGTTAAGGGGCCTGCACTTCCAGTTCCCATGGGAGAAACAAAAGCTTTAGGAGTGTATGACATACCACCTGCCAAAGGGGTAAGTATTACTCTGTTTCCACAAGATCCTGTATTTTCGTGTCTGACCAAAGACATGTTCAAACAAGGGTTCATGTATGATCCTAAAGGAAAAGGAGATTCAGTATTTCAAAGATTTCCTTAGGTTTTTACACTGTTAAAACTGGTAAAGTGAAGCACTGCATCAAAATTAAGGTTATGAACTATAAACTGATAATTAGACTTACATTATCTTTGTGGCAGCATGCTGCCTTTTTGGATTTTTCTGCTTATGAGAATTTGCATCAAGATGAGTGATAAAAAGTGAGATATTAAAACTGACTCTCAGTCAAACTCAGGATAGGTAGCTGACTCTTTAAAAGTCAATAGCAGATCTTCCATCCCAGCATTTTATAGGCCATATGGAAGATGTAAAATATTCTGCTATTCTAGTCAAGGGTTTCATGTTTTCTGTTCTGTGTTTCAGGTCTATGCTGCACCTCCATCTGCATGCCAAGATGATACAGCCCTGAGGGAAAACTTGCAGGATTTTTCATCTCCAGTGGGCCACAGCGTAAGACAAGAAGGAGTATATGATATTCCTCCTCCCATCACCAAAGCAACTGGAAAAGAACTTAATAGATTTTCTCCTGAGAGCGTATTATTGCCGGGTGGAATGCCACAGACACAGAGTGTTTATGACATCCCTGTGAACCATCAAAACCATTTTCTTGGACAGCAAATTGCACCTGAAAAAGATGTTTATGATACCCCGAGGGGAATTGCATTCCCAGGACAACAGACAGGACTCAGTGAAAGTCTCATCGCAGAAGGAAGAGAAGGTGTCTATGATGTGCCCCCACCAGTCCTGCAAGACAATAAAGGCTTACAGGATGTGACTGATGGGATGAATAGGCTGTCTTTCTCCAGCACAGGAAGCACGAGGAGTAACATGTCCACATCTTCAACGACATCAAAAGACTCTTCTCATTCAGCATCAACTGCACAGGACAAAAGACTAATCCTTGATCCAGACACTGCTATAGAGAGGCTTTATCGCCTCCAGCAGATGGTGGAGACAGCTGTCAATCACCTCACAGCCTTCATTACACCAGACTGGCGGTCCTATGGATATATGGAGAAACACATCAATGAAATTCACGCTGCTGTGGATAAGGTAGAGCGGTCGCTGTTGGAGTACCTCCAGTTTGCCAAAGGATCGGCAGCCAATGCTTCCTGCCTGTCCGAGTTCAGCCTCCTCAACAAAATGAGGAGGGAGGTGCAAAGGCTGGAGGACTCTCACCAGATCCTTACCCAAACCAGTCATGACTTGAACAGCTACAGCTGGTCTTTGAATGTCCTGGCTGTCAACAGAGTGCAGAACAAGTGCGATGACCTGGATCGGTTTGTTATGGTGGCGAGGACAGTCCCGGACGATGCCAAGCAGCTGACCACGACTATCAGTGTCAACGCAGAGCTGCTCTTCAGACAGGCGCTGGGCAGCTCCCGTTTCAAAAACATACCAGAGAATATAATGAACACTCCTGACTGTGTCTACGACAGTCCTCAGATGCAGCGTCACGGAGAAAAAGCACAGAACCACTGCAGCTCCCTTCCCCCGCTCCTCAGTAAAGGCCAGCACCCTTACAATGCCACCAGTGAGGGCTCGGAAAAGAGCTGGATGGATGACTACGATTATGTTCACCTGCAGGTAGGTAAACCCAACACCTTGTTCTGCACAAGGCCGTGGAGGAATCGTCTGTGGCTTTTGTAGAAGCTGCTTGTGGGGAAGTAGCAATTGATTGTTGCACTAATGCATATTCGAGAGTAATTTCACCAGGGTGATTACTTCCTCTCAAATAGGACTTTTGCATATGTGATAGGGATAGCCTTTTGCTCTGCCACACTATCCTTGCATTTTCTGTACTCTTGGTGGTGCACTACCAGTGAGAAAGCCGACACAAAGCAGCCTCTTTCTTGACCTGTGAGTTGTCATTTAGCTCAGGAGCAGTTTTGATTTAACACAGTCTCTTATGTTATGCAAAACAGGGGAAAGAAGAGTTTGAAAGGCAACAGAAGGAGCTTCTGGAGAAAGAAAATATCATCAAGCAGAGCAAAATGGAGCTAGAGCACCATCAGGTATGTTCTCCCAGGTGTATAGCCGCCCTGAAGTGCAGCGTTCCTCACACGTAAGGAGCACTGGTCAAATAGAGCAGGAGGGGCCTTTCCCTTAGCAGTGTGCAAAGGATACAGATAATAAAATGCAAAGAGTTTAAAAACTCTAAAAGCTTACCACAGAAGAGAAGTGAGCTTCTGTGATGTCTCACAGCAGGTCAGTCACAAAGCCAGCTTGAGAACTTGGCTTTCCTGACCCACCATCCAGGGCCTTAATCACTGCACCATACTGAATACATGTGCCACCTGCACAGCTCCTCAGTGAACATCAACACCATCAGCTTAAACATTGTGCTGAACATCATTTTTAGTGCGAAAAAAGTAGGTCACAAGATCGAGGGCTGTCACTTTTCCCTCATATTAATTCTTCAATATGTTGTTGTGATATCGTATGGCAGAAAATTGTACAAGCAAAGAGGAGGTGAGAGTTAAGGGGTTTTCATCTCAAAATCCCACAGACATGACAGCTTTTTAAAGATTAGGTAGGAGTCATTGCCACTTGGATCCATCTCTCTCACTTGTGATTTCAGAATACTCCAAATGAGCAACAGCCTGTAAATTCAGGAGTTTGGGCTGTTGGGTTTTTTTAATGCAAATAAAGTATTTTAGATGTTTCTCCCTTCTGAGCTCCACATGTTTGGACTTTTGGTAATCAAAGCACTTGATCCTAGAAAACATACTGTTACTTTTTACTTAGCATAAGCTCAGTGTAGGATACCCAGGGGTGTCCTGAGGCATGAAGTGAAATTGTAATACATAACATCCTACAAGAATACTCGCTGAAGAGCTTTTGTTTTTCTTTTCAGATCAATCAGTTTCAACGCCTGGAGCAAGAGATCACAAAGCCAGTAGAGAACGACATCTCCAAATGGAAGCCTCCGCAAGCCCTCCAGACCTCCCACAACAGCCGCCTGCTTTTGTTCTACTCCGACCAGTGCGAGACTCACTTCAACTCCCTCCTAAACGCCATCGATGCCTTTTTCAGTTGTGTCAACTCTTCTCAGCCCCCCCGGATCTTCGTGGCACACAGCAAGTTCATCATTTTGAGCGCTCACAAACTTGTGTTCATTGGGGACACGCTCGCGAGGCAAATGACGACTCAGGACATGTGCAACAAAGTGATGAACTCCAGCAACCAGCTGTGTGAACTGCTGAAGAGCGTCGTTCTGGCCACCAAGGCGGCTGCCCTGAGCTACCCCAACACGGCAGCCCTGCAGAAGATGGTGGACCGAGTAACAGAGCTCTCTCATCATGCACAGTTGTTCAAACTCTCACTGGTCCAAATGGCGTCCGTATGAAAACCAGCAGAATCCAGTCCGTGAGCAGCAAAGCAGAAGAGCAGATAAACTGGAGCTATTTTTATGTAAATGTTATCTTTTTTTAGATATTTTTTATTAAATATTTTAAATACATTCTTATGCATTAGAGAGTCTAATTAAATCAGGGATCTGGGAATATTTTCTGGTTCTGTATTATGTTTCTTACACACATTTAGATTTGTATACACAGCATATATGTATATGTTGCTACCTTCCCTAAAACATCAATTAAGCACCTTAAAAATTACGTGTCAGGTAAACAGTGCTTATCTTTTGTATATACAGCCTGTTTCCTCAGCATATTTGTTAACTGGATGCTGCACTCTTTTTGTTTCATTCCATCTTGATGCTGGTGCATGGGCTTGGTTGTGAAACCTACTTGTAGCAATCCATGAAGCAAGTGTAATGGTTCTCATAGAACTCCATTCCCTTCTTAGAAATTACTTTCTATAGGTTAATTCTGTGAAGCTCAACTCCTTTTGATGTTACTTCGTTGTGTAAAACATTTGGTCATTCTGACCAACATCGATGTACAGCTGCAATGAGCAACATATCAATCAAGGCATACAGCATTTGGGAGAAAAGCATTTTTAGGCCATGTAAGGGCCTTCTAAGGAAGAAGGCAGAACTGTATATATTTAATATCTTTTGGCATTCAGATTTCACTGTTTCTAATAACTGTGCAACATGGGATTTCAAAACTATGGATGGATTCCCAGCACTGTAATTTCATACATGTTTACTTTGTATGTCCTTGCATTGGCAATTTAATTTAACAGTCAGGCTTGAAAGCCTTATTGCTTATGGACTCAGAGTTATCCTGAGGGGCATCCCAGGATCCATTGGGCTCATCTTTGAGGCTGTGGATGAGCAGTGTTTCAAAATACCAATCCCTTTCAGAAGGATTAGCATAAAAATTGTATTTCGTATGGAAAGAAAAGAGTTTAATTTGAAATAACAGATATTTAAACATCTCTATAGCATATACACAGTTTAATGAAGAAATAGCACTTAATTTTCTAGGACATATTATTGGGAATTAATTGCATCTGTTGCAATTCTGACTTCCATGCAACTACTGGGCTTTTTTTCTGGAATTCTGTTGCGTAGGTACTGGTCCTTTCTGCACTACACTGTTGCCAAAAATGACATCCTGTTTTAATGGGACCGTTCCATCAGTAGGCACACACACTCCCACCTAATAATTTTCAATGTAGACCCTTAAAAACTGTAAGCAGAGTGTTAGGCTCCTCTAGAAATTTCATGTATGCTGGTCGCTCCAAAGCCCATATCAGCTTATTTGTCATCGTTGCCTTCTGTGAACCCCCTAAAAATACGTCACAGAACACCATTTGCCTGTGGTCCCCAGCCTAAAAGCTGTGCTCCAAAGCGAGCAGTAGCTCAGGAAAATTCCAGGTGATTCTGGCATTTTTAAAGCAGAAACACTACTGTCCTTATTGATTCAAGGTAGTCCCCACATGAATGTGTTCAGAGCGTTTGCCAGATCGCTGGTAACTACATGGTCCTGAGATCAGTAGCACCTGGAAAACAGGCACTTCTGCCTAACTCCTGACTTGCCCATTTTGTAGTCGAACATGTGCCTTATTAAAATGGGATTTTTTGTTTTAGGTAACAGAACCATTTCAGCAGTGTATGAACTCCTGCAGCCTTAATGTATTGTCTTAGAGCGAAGACCGCTGTTCGCTACCGTAACATTCCAGAGTGCATAACATTCCTGGAAGGTCAATGGAAGCCAGCACAACCCCAGCTGGCTCAGGATGGGCTCCAAGGCTTGGCCTGGTGTAACATCCTGAAAGGGCAGTTATGATTTTGTAACCTATAACCAGTTGCTAAAAAGCAATCTACGTGAACCTGTTTTGTACTGTTGTTGTTTGGGATTCTTTTGGATTTCCTTGTCCATTTTTTTTCACTGTATATTCTTAGAAAGTGAAAATGTGTTTCTAAGTTTAGTGGTTATGTTGATAGTTCATGCTTTCCAAAGGAGAACCTTTATTGCAACCCTGTATTACAGTTTGTTATCTTGTAGAGAATCATTTTGAAACGATTAAAATTACTAGCTTTTTTTATATAAAAAAAGGCAACTTGGTCTAATTTTTTCTTGTTTTCAGAGTCTTCTAAGCATACTAAAGGGAAATTTTGCTGCTTGCTAATACAATCAAAGCCATTCTAATATGAGGAATTCACTTTCCATCTTTTCACTGGTCAGTGCTTATAGTGTGAAATGAGAACTCGGGGGTTTAAGAGGAAGGCACAGACAGTTTCCCTGCCTGTCCAGAAGCAGCAGGTGAAGCATTTATCCAACTCAGCTACACAAGCTAACAAGTCCAAAATACAACTGTCGGAGCCTACAGTGCACTGAGCCACAATCCTGCCCCATTCCTTGTGTGTATTCCTGCTGTGTAAGCTGCATCCTGAACCACCTCATCCTAGCACCGACAATGGTCCTTCAGGTGAGTGGGGCAGTTCCTCACAACAGGATCCCACAGTAAGGTGGGTTGCAGGACACAGACGTGCCTTCCACCCTTTCTGGCCTGCTCTCCCTCTCCAGCACTTACTGGTGAAGCCATGATCCACACAGGAACTGGAAAAGCAATTTTGCTCAGTGCAGGCACCTTTCCCCCCAGCCCAGTGATAACAGTACCCCTCTTCTACTACATGCCAAGTTGAGCATTCTGTGGGTGTGAGTTCCATCTGAAACAGCCCAATGGCTTTAAGGATCACAAAGTCTTTCCCAAAAGTTACTTTCACATTTCACTGCTGCCAAGGTACTCACTGCCCAGCCTCCTGTCAAACACCCAGGGGTGCAAGGAGGAGAGAGAAAGCCTGGGCTGGCACTGTCCTTGCACCAGTTTTTGGCTGCTAATGAAAGACATTTTGGCCACGAAGCCTAAGAGCAATGAAAACCTCGGGAGCAAAGTGCTTGGTTTGGCTCACCATGTCCTTGCAAGGGGACAGCTGGAGATGCAGGAGGGGAGCATTCCTTCCAGAGAGTGCTCCATTTTGTTCCCCTGCTAAATTTAAAAAGGTCAACTAACAACAAAGAAGGGACTGGACAAACAAAATAGTTCAGAATAGAAAGCAGAGTCTGTTTGCTCCCCTCCCTGAGCCACAATGTCCCCATGCAGTTGTCAAGAAACTGCTGTTGTTTGGCAACCAAGTTGATGGCCAGCGTGAAATGACTGTCTCATGTCCAGTGTGGAAAAAAAGTCTGCCTCACGCTAGTGGCAAATGCAGAACCCACGTGGCTCTTTACTCCATACGTTAAGTAATTACTATTTCATGTTAATTAGAAAAATGCTTCCTTCCTCTTCCAGAATGATGAACAAGGGAGAAAGAAAAGAGGCAAAAGCCATCCTTGAAATGAGCAGATTTTAGAGAAGTTACCAATTCATAATGACACAGGACATAATTCATACTTCACAACCCTGTGCTGCTACCTCTGCCACTTCTTGCAAACCAGGGTTGTGCAGCTCCTGCCTTTTCCATAGCCATACACTGCTGCAGCCTCAGCAGATCCGCTGCCTGCTGTTCCAGCACAGGCAACGTGGGTGAAGGACAGCCACTTCCCACACCATTGCCTGATGCCAGAGTACACCCCAGCATCTTCACATCCCCCATAACTTCTAGGCCCTGGAGCTTTTGGCACTCTCTGACATGAACATCTGGGCTGTGTTTCAGAAGTGTCCCTCCCACACCTAACACCAGATCTTCAGAGTGTTGTCACACCAGTGTCACACCTTCCCTCTGCCTACAAGCCAAGCACCTGTAGCTTTTCAGATCCAAATCCAGCTTTTCCTTATTGAACCTCCACTTCCAGGCTGCCTGCTCTACCTTAACATGTCTCAATCTCAACCTAAAGGCTTTAGAAGTTCATGGGATTTTCTCCAAAGGTAGTTCTTAACCTTCCCTTGCCATTTCTCCTCTCACGATGTCCACAGCTTTAGTCAACATTTAGACAGAAACATTTGCAGGGCAAAGGCAGGGTCATGCCAGTCCCAGAAGACAACACAAAGTGTTCCTTCCTGCTCCAAAATATGCCTGTTCATTTCATCTTAGCCTGTTACACTGGCAGTTCCAAAAGCTGCACGTGCCTATCTTTCTTAAATCAATGGAGCCTTTTTTCTGCTAGAAGGTTTTCCCATCTCAGAGATGGACTGTCTAGATACTGTAGATTTGGGGTCTTTTTAAAAGTAATTTATTTTTGTTATCTGCACCCAAATTCCACCTACAACAGAAGTTTTCTCTGTCTAGGAGCCTGGATATAGCTGTGTGGCTTTTTAACATCACAGTAAAGCTACAGTTGTACGTAGTGCTGCAAAATCCTTCCCAGAAATTCTTCTGGCTAGAAGAGGGCATTGAATCCCAGGCTTGAGAGTACCTGCATAAAGTGAACAGCAGCAGGAAAAATATCTAATCCAGCCCTATTAAAAACCTGTTGCCTTCAGAGAGAGCAGGAATGATGTTCGACGTCCTGGGAGGTTGCATGAGGGGTAGCACAGACTCTTAGTAACTTGTACTACTCCATTTTCTCTCTGATGTACTGCCCAGAGACAATTTTACTTTGATTAAATTAGAGCTAAATTTGGAGCGGGGTTCACATCATGAGCAAGGCCTGACCATGCTGGACGTATTGCCGGCTGTTGGGATCATTTAAGAAACCCAAGTACATCATTCTCCACTCAAACCCCAAATTATTTAGCCTTCAGTGCCAGTGAGTTATGCAGAGTAGGAAATAGCCAGTCAGCTGCCTGGCCTTGGAAGAGACACCTCCCCAGGGCATTGATTTGAGCTCCTGGGAAGCTGCTGGGTTTAGATCACGGTGCTCTTCATCCCCCCACCTTCCAGGTCAGTGGCTAGGACCACTTAGGGGTGGCTTCCCAGAGCAAAGGACCAACAAGGATAGTTTCAGGTCAAAATTTCAGGGCACAATCTGGGCATGAACACAGCCAGCTGCTGTAGAGGCCTCCTCTTCAGCCTCTCAGGGCAGCAGAAAATCAGTAGTTGCCCATCCCAAGTGCAAAGCTGTTCATGGCTCCTGATAAACCCTTGTCTCTGCAGAAACAGTCTTTGCTCTCAGATGTTGTGGACGGCTGAACAGGAGAGACTGAAATGCTCAGAGAGGCAGTGCTGAGCAGAAGATCACTTTCCCATCTCTCCCGGGGTTTAATTTGCAGTAATAACCTCCTCACAGCAGTTCGCGCTTCAGTTCTGTCTTTTCAGCAGACAGTATCAGGCTTGGCTCAACCAACAATCGAGCTGCAGTTTGCTTTCTTCTTTCTGCACCTCTCTGGGTTTAACTTCTGGCCCTAGGCCCCCACAGGCAAAGTCTACCGTGCTTCTAATGGGAATTGACCTTGTTGCTATTGGTATCTCCATGAGTCCTCCGAGTCCCTGCCCAGGGCGAAGCCCAGTGCCCGGGAAACAGGTGCCCAAGGAGCACGGCTGCAGCTGCAATGGCCTCGGCATCCACACCAGCGCCCTGACAGGGCTTTCCTTTTCTGTGCTGCACACCGAGGGAAAGGATACCTTCTTGTGTACACGCAGCAATTCGACACGCCGGGCTGACTACGGTAAAACCAGGAGCGGGGAGCCCAAAGTCTCTCTCGGGTCTGCAGGAGATGCACGAAGCTCAGCTCCGCGGTGCCCCAGCTTTGCGGCAGGAACAGCAGCAGCCGCCCCCGCCCGCAGCGGGCTCCCAGGGGCTTCACATTCCGTAAGGCCGGGCAAGAATCACAATTCCCTGGTTCCCTGCAGGCTCGCGCCCACGGAGTATCGGCTCCTGTCAGCCAAGGGGGATGTAAAAACCCTGCTGCTGGGTGGGAGGGGTTGTCCTCTGAGATCAGGACTTTTTTTTCTTCCTTCCGTGTAATTTCCCTTAATCACAGAAAAAGTGATCAGGGCCCTTTCCTTGATGTAAAGCTGCAGGAAACCAAATTCAAGAGGCCCTTCACAGCTTCCTACTTAGCCAGCTTTATCTTGCTCAACACTGCAGCCAGAGCTGCCCAAACCATTGCCAACCAGGAAAGCACAATAACAATGTCCCAAAAGCATCTGCTATTTATATGAAGGCAGACTTAACCGTGGTTAAATGAAGGTTACAGTGAAGGACAAGCAGAAAAATCTGGAGGAGGAGAGCAGAGGACAGGAAAAGAAAAAGAAAAAAGCCTGCTCTGGCTTTAAATTTTCTTACAGAAAGGAATCAAAGTAAATCTTAAAACTTTTTGTGCAGTTAGAGGACCCCAGGGCATTTTGCTGTGCAGTGATCCAAGTCCTCCTTTATTCTCAGTCAAGCTCAAAGACAAAAAGCCAAAAGGGTGAGTGGCCATGAACGTGAAAAAGGAAAAATAGACTTTCACTGTTTTTTCACCCTATGCTTTGTTTTTATGCAGGATGTTAGGAGCAGCCCACCCAAAAGCCTTTTATCTCAGGAGGTGACTTGAGCTGGAAACAGGTACCTGTAATTAACCTGCATTCCAGAAGGGGAGAAGTTAACTTACCTGGCTTTTCTTCATGAGGCATTTCAAAGAGAAATTAATTTTTGATGAATGAGCATGTGCGTTCTGCAGTGCTTGACCTGCAGTTTTTCAGGCCTCACTGCTCTAGACACAGCTTTCACTTGTCCACTCGCAGAGGTACTAAAGGAATAAGCACAACAGCCCTGCTGGAAATCTGTGTCACTTTCATGGGAATTGCTCCAATGACCAAATGGACATTGCCAGAGCAGGGCTGCACTGCACACAACACCTCATTCCACCCTGAACAGCAGCAGGTGGAGTTGCCTTTGCTCACTGAGAAGTTAAGGTGGAAATGAACAGGTCCCTCGAATGCAGGCAGTACACAGAACCACTGGCTCTATCCAGGAAGTAGAGCTGCTGAAGACACCAAGATACACAAATGAGAAAGCTTCTTCCTTACTCCCTCCTTTTCTCTCCATGGGGTGGTGATGTTCAGAAATGCCTCCATTTGGATCAGCTTGTATCTGCTCTCAGTGTGAGACACCTCAGATGCAATTCATCCTGCCTACCTAAAGACGTTTGCATGGGAAATATCATCAGAGTCCTCTTTAAACTTGACTAGAGTCCAATATATATGATTAAATCTACCTTAGGATGAGATAAATCCTCTCTGGGCTCCATCTTCTTAGGTCCTCATGGGCAGCTGAAACAAGCAGCTCAGGTGCAAATGACCACATCATACACTCCTGAATTTTGAGGCTGATGAACACTACCTGGAGATCTGCCTCCTGAAACTTGGTGGGGCCACATACACAGCTCAAGTCACAGCCTGAACACTAAAACACTGTAGAAACTCATGGACTTCCCCTGGCCCACCAAGCCTGAAGCAGGTTTTGGTACCATCAAAGCACGGGGCCCAAGGATTCAGCAAGTCAGGGCACTCCTGGAGCCTGTGGCAGCAAATGTCACAACCCTCATCCAAGCTGAGTACCCCCAATCCTGCCACCTCCCTCTGCTCTCAGACAGCCTCCAGGCTTTGCAATCAGCCCTGGCTCTGTAGCCCCATCAAATAAAACATGCTCTGTGCCAGATGGGGGAAAAGCTGGACACACAGGTAACTCACACCTCTGTGCCTCCACTCTCCCAGCAGTTTTCTTTCCAGCTCTGCGTTTGTAGCAGTGCAAAGTCCAGGTGGTTACAGAGCTCCTTGCTTAGGAGCTCCCAGCCTGGAGGGTTCCTGAGTTAGGTTGCTCTTCCTTGTACCAGAGCAGAGAAACACAGGAGAAGAGGAAAATAAGACAGATTTCCTCAAGGTCACAGAGGTGGTTGATAGGTGAGGTTTAGCTCCCCTCCATAAGTAATCCTGCATATATCTCTGCCTTGCTGGGAAAGTGTCACGTGCCGTTTCAGACACTCATTGCCAGGGAGAGCACGCACCAGATGCCAGGTTAAGTGGCCTTGGAAGGGCCACAGGAAGGGCTGAATCACCACGAGAGGCTAAAGGAGAGTCAAACGATTGAACAACTCTTAGTTTTGAAGTGTTGGTTTCAAAATTATTTTCTGACAAAGTGAATTTGCTTTCTTCTTCTACTTAGAAATGTTTTGTGAAAGTCTTTTTTAATTTGCTCTGACTGCTTCTCCACTACCAGCACATATGCCTCATCTGTTTTTTTCCTCATTTTTGTCTGTTTTTTTCCTCATATGGGCATGAAGATCACACAGCTGCAAACAGTAAGTACCTTACATGGTGAGTATGTGCATCCAGCTGAAAGAGTTTTCACATTTTTTTTTCTTCTTCACGATATTTGAGAAAAAGAATGCCTTCTAAAGATTCTTGATGCTGTATCTAATGACACAAGCAAAGCCTTGTATCAGCCAGGCACTGCCTATGCAGTGACCTGCAGTGGCAGCTGGCAGCACAGGAATAAAGACTCAGGTATTTAGGCATTGTGCCCATTAGCTGTTAACCAGATAGGGAAGTGTCAAGATACTCCTAAGCTACTTCTGTCCCACCAACCAACACATTATTGGATAAAGCAAAAGCACCCACTTGGAGGCAAGCGCAGCATACCATATATATAATCCAGACCCCTGCCACTGAGCAGTTTTGCAGCAAGTGATTCTGCCTCAGGCTGTTCTAGCACAGGAGGAAATCCCATAATTCGTATATTTCATATGGAGCCATTACAGCTCACCAGCTACTTATCAGAGGGGCCCTGCTACAGTTAACTTTTTCTGCTAAAACTCCCATAATAGGCAGACACAGGAGCCTGTGACATCTCTTCTACAGCAAATCAAAATCTTTGGAGCAACCCATCTGATCCACATAAGTCATACACAAGTAATAACTTCAGCAGAAAATGCCAACCTCTACTTCCAGGCAAGGCAACAGAGCATAAAATCTCCATGCCCTGTGATCATTGCTCAGTTTCTCATCCTATAAAAAAACCAATCAAGTAGAAAAGTGAAATTCAATGTTTCTTACATGAATGCATCCATGACTTCCCAGGAGGACATTGTATGACAAGCAGCTAGGAGTCCATTTAAGCAGGCTCTGTTCCTCAGCAATGCTGCTTTTCCATAGGCACAACGATGAAGACACAAGCCTTACGCACACAAAAGCCACAGCTGTGGCTCCATCACCAGCTGATTTCTATTTTTAAAGCTCACGAAACATGCACAGCAGGGGGTCCACCAGGCCTGATTTGTCTTTAACCCTCGCACCTTAGGTAAAGAACCAATAGTACCTTTTGCACAAGTAGGAACTAATTAGCTCTTCACAGCTTCCTTACACAGGTGAAATCAGCTACAGGAGGGTGGGTCAGTCTCACACCTGCTGGCTGCAGCTCGAAGCCCAGAGGCAGAGCCCAGCTCTGAGCTCTGCTGGTCCTGCTCAATGTGCAGGGCACCCCGAGCAGGAAAGGCTGCCATCTCCTCCCATGTGCTGCACTGAATGCTGGCTTCTTACTGACTGTTCATAACAGTAAATATGACAGCTCTTCGTGAAACAAAGGAAGGGTTTTCTTTATTCTCAACTTGGGAGATTTTTTTAGTTGAGGGGATGCGCGTGCATTCCATTGGTTTTGTTCTCTGAGCACTTCTAGCTATCAGCCTGACAACATCTAAGAAAGTAAGAACTTTCAGGTGGGTCAGGCCATGGAGCACACAGCCCCATATTCTGTTTCTGCAGGGGCAGGTGGGTCTGCTCAGGGTACGTTCAAAAGCTGACTCTCCCTAGTGCTCCCAATCATTGGATATTGGATGTTAGGAAACACTGCACTGACTAAACCTCTCATTATCCTATGAACTTGGGATTTGCCTGCGGAAGTATCCATTAGTTGGTATCTGCAGGTTCACAACCTTATCTTTGTGACATCCTGTGGCAGATTGCAGGTTTTCATTACCTACTGTGTGAAGAGTTTATCTACACATGGGTCATCCAAGAAATCTGTTACTGCAGCCACCACTGAAGTGCTCGGTGATCCTAGAAAAGACACTGCTCCTGTCATGTACCTGTACCTTGAAATGGTGTCCTTAGTCTGTTGTGTGTCCTTCCCAGAGAGGGAAGCACGCACTGAACCCACCAGCCCCACACTCACCTCATCCTTGCACGCTTTCTTCATTTCTCTAGGACAGGCTCACCCTGCTGTCCATCACAATTACTTTTGAAGCACACTCCAGTCCTGGTTAAAGTGTTGATGATGAGCACATCTCACCTAGCATGAACTGAGAACAAGGGTCTTGGAGAAGAGAGAAAATACAGCATGACTGAAGTATTTCCTGGTTTTGTGGACGGATCCTGGATAGTCAGCCTTGGGTTGGAGTCTGGACAAGAGAAAAATAGAAGCCCTGTCTTTTTTAGCACTTGAACACCACACACACCAAAGGTTGGCTTCAGCAGTTCCTCCTGCTGGCCACAGGGCAGAGGCTTCTTCCTCCTGTCCAAGCTCCTGCAGGACGGGTGGGTGGTCACAGCTGCAGTGGTCCAGAGCGTTGGCAAGCACCTCCTTTCCAGTGGCATTTACGCTCCCCGTGGAGCTGCCTGCTGCCAAGCAGACTAGTGGTGTAAGAGCCAGTGCCACCCTCAGCCCTGCTAGGGGGATGCAGACAGCCCAATTTTTAATCCCAGCATTCCATCTCAGTTTTGACTTTCGCAAGCACTAGAGATCACTAACACAAGAGCAGCAGCCTTCCAGACCCAAACAGCAGATGAAGACTCCTCAGACACACATCTGCACAGCTGGAATAAGCCTGAATTTCCCTGGCAAGCCATATGGACTGGAAAAAAAAATAATGTTGTTTGTTTTTAATGCCAGCAACCCTCTAAGTGTAAATGCTAGATCTGCAAATGGGGACTCACTGTAAGTCTTGAGTAATAAATGAGGGACTCAATAAGGGGAAAACAGGTTTCTCCAAAGCCATGTGCAACAAAGTGCTTCCTCCTGCCTTAGCCTGAATACAGTCATCAGCAGTGTAACTCAACAAGGCTCCCACTATATCTCTATCCCCTAGCTTTTCTCAAGGATTTTGGTCTTTAATGCGAGTAAAATGTTACACAGGCTCCTGTCCCCAAGTCTAATATTAATATTGTGCTATTAATATTATATTTTATATTATTATTAGACTACTATTGGACTAATACTAATATTAGACTTTGGGAGAAGGTTTTAAAGTAAGCTGATCATGAGCCCTTGTTTTACCTGCTCAGTAACTAGCAGGATTTAGACCAGCTTTGATGGGATGGAATTTCACCTCATACCTCTGCAGTGAAACTGTGAGAAGCATGATGATGAGTTAAGAAAAACAGACGTCTCTTGGCCTTTTTGAGACCTCCCTTCTCGAAGCAGATAATTTTGAGGTCACTTTTCTTTACAAAGTAAAGCAATGCACGAATGCCCCTAGACACTAGGCTCCATGCATTCCCATAGTTTTTTTGGCACCCAGCATAGAGCCAAGCAGGAACCCCGCTCAAGTCCTACAAGGAGCTGCCCTTGTCCTTCCCAAATCCACTAAATAACAGCAGAATTACTATTTAATAAATAAACAAATAAATAAAGCGATAGCACCGGCAAAGGAGCTCAGCAGCATCCGCCCTGCGAGGAGGGCCCGTTCCCAAAGCCTAGCGGCCCCTGCCATCTAGTGGTGATGGCCAGTCCCAACGCGCCCTTCCCACCCAAACTGAATACTAAAAGCCTCCAGGATTTTACTATCTATTTCTTTATTTAGTATTTCAGACTGGACCTGCACAGCGGCCGGTTCAGGGATAAATGTTTTCCACTATCCATGCTGTTGTGCCAGGGTTTGGGAGAAACGAGAGGAAATCCTGGGAGCAGAGACAAGGAAAAGCAAAATCCAGTCTACCCTCAGTATGTGAATCTTTTGGAAAATGTAGAAACTAAGGCTGCAGTAAGTGTCACTGCTAGTACTTCAGTGTCACAATTGTTAAATGAACCTCGTGATTTTGCCCAGAGAAGCTGTGGATGCCCCATCCTTGAAAATGTTGGGTTGGACGGTGCTTTGAGCAAACCTGTCTAGTGGAAGGTGTTCCTGCCCACGTCAGGGAGGGTTGGAACTAGATGATCTT
Source organism: Dicrurus megarhynchus (assembly GCA_013399195.1). Taxonomy (NCBI): domain Eukaryota; kingdom Metazoa; phylum Chordata; class Aves; order Passeriformes; family Dicruridae; genus Dicrurus; species Dicrurus megarhynchus. The sequence goes on from VXAD01004815.1 coordinate 350,984, forward strand.
CAGGGTCCTTTCCAGCCTAAACCATTCTGTGATTCTATGATTTTGGAAAATAAAGAGGCTAACACAGAAATTCAGTAAAAGACCTGAAAATCAGAGCCACAAAGTGAAATTCACAGCTCCCAGCCTTGGCATGGCTCCTCTGCTGGCCTGGAGGAAAGATGAACATTTCCCCATATGGATGTAGTATCCATGCTGGTTCAAATTTGCCAATGTGCCCCCCACTGACACCAGAGGTTGATCAGACCAGTTCTGTTCTTGGAAAACCAAAAATCTAGTTGTGCCAGGATCAGAACTCACAGCAGATGCGGTGTCACCCAGCCACCAACCCAAGAGGGCTTTAGGCGGTTACCAGCACTGCAGAGATGCTGCAGACCTGGCATGTCTGAGCTAAGCACATCCTCTGCCTACACCTTACAACCACCCAGGTCATCAGGCAGCATCTCCTGCTTCTGAGGATGTTCTCAAAGCAGGGTCTACCCAGAACTTGAGGGTAGCAACTCTTGATACTTCCAAAAACTGAGACCACTCATGTTGGAAACAAGTGGTGTTCAAGAGACAGATTTTGACGCATTCCACCCTGGCAAGGAAATTGCCTAACATTTTTAAACACGGAAAAGGCTAACAGCTGATCATCTGGCATCAAAAGACTCATTTGCCACAGGAACTGCAATTAACTCAAAATAAGCAACATCTCACAAAGACAGAAGGCTACTGATTAAGTCCTTAAATAAGAAGGAACAGGGCACTGTGCTAGGAGGTTCAAGATTGACTTTAACAAAAATTCAGTGTTGACACAGCCCCAGTGGTTCAATTTCACACACAGAAGTAGCAAAACTTGCTTTGAGCCACCGCCTGTGTTACTTGTGAACAAACAAATTTGCTGGTAGAAGGCTTTCAATTCCCCATAAAAGATGTTAAAATACTCTAGTGCAGAGGAGAGGAAATTGGTATGACATAGAGCAAGGTATTCTCCTTTGCAGTGTTCTGAGGAAGACACAGGTTACAAGTAACCTCTCATTTTGAAACTTCACTGTTACCTGCATAGAAGGATGGATGTTTTAATAGTGTGGACAGAAGTCAGCTGCCTGAATTGTTCAGCACACCCAGACCCAGGGAGAAGGAGTCACAGGCAAGTACCTCTCAGGCCACACATCCCACATCATCTTCTTACCCTTCTCAGTTCAAGTACACTGCAAGCATTTGGGATGAGTCACGGTGGCAGCACACAAAACAAGCCAGCAGAGGCAGGTACACCACAAACAGTATGTGTACAATACTTGGACAATGACCCCAGAGTGGCCACATTATGGCCCCATCCCGTCCTTCCCTACATTATTAGAGTCTCTCAGCTACCGAAGTTAAAGGAACATTTGTGCTATTCATTTCCCACTGTGGAAACTGAAAAGCCCTGTGAATAGAAACATACAGAAAATAAAGCCAAAGATGTACTTGATCACAGTGTCCCCCTTTGGGAAAATAAGGACATTAGTCTTGGTTTGATTTCTGCTGATAAGAGGTCTCCTGCCTCTAAGAGACTTCTCCCCCACATTTACACAGCTCCACCTCCTCCAAAGGTGACTACACCCTCAAACAGCAGCACGGGTTGGTTCTTCTGTTGACTCCATAATGCTGGATTATCCACCCACAGGTCCACGTTGCCATTCCTTTGCCTGAAGAAGCGTCCAACACTGCTACACGTCAACAATAGCCCTAGATCAGATGAGAGCCTTCTCCCAGGCTCTATGAACCAGTGCCATAAAGTCTCCCTTCCATCCAGCTTTCAGAGGTAACACCGATTACAAACATCCACAGATGACCAAAACATAAGAGCTGCTGGTCGACATGAAGAACACAGCAATATTCATGTCTTAAACGTTTAACATAAACCCCAGCATTTTCACACTGCCAACTTCCAGTGTGATCACAGATAAAAAAAGTTCATATGACCCAAGCAAGATGTAACACTGCTTGTATTTTAAAAAGATTGTGTATTTTAATTACATAGAATCAAGGCCACAGAAGACCCCTGATAGCACAGGAGCGCCCATAGGGAAGGCATGGTACCGGTTAAAACAGCTTTTGGTGGAATTTGCAGCAACCTTGCACAACGGCACCTTTATTCATCCCACCGGCACAGACCACAAAGTGGTTCCTTGGGATCAGCACCAAAGCAGAAAAGCAAGCACATGTTTCACAAGCACCTGACACCAGGCGCCCATCACTGATTGTTCTCACTTACATTAGCCCCCAACACACACCACCACATACAAATCCAACTTTCTGAGGTGAAAAGACCCAGGTGCTCAAGTCACGTAACACCAGGACATTTTGCTGCACTCCATTAGTACCCTCTTTTTACAAGTGAGAAGAGTAGGACAACAGCAAAACAGTTTGTTCTCTCAAAGTGTTTCAGATTTTTCTTCAAAATCTTCTTTTAATGTCTGATTATTAAATAAAATAACCCAGGATACAATGTATGCCTTTTACTTAACAGAAGCAGTGTGAGATGAAGCATATTCTCACTTCCTTCTCCTGTACATCTTCATTTCCAAAATAAGAACTTCCTACTTCAGCAAGACACTTATTTTAGAAAAACTAGTCTACAACCAATCTTAGAAGTATCAAGAAAAGCAGAGCGGGGAGGAGGTTTGATTTTTTGGGGTTTGTTGTTTGTTTTGGGTTTTTTAGTTGCTAAAATGAAGTTACAACTTTCAAGATATGAGGCAGAAAAAGCACCATTACTAACAACTGCTCTAGAAGATATACACTAACCTGCCCCTTACAATGGAGTCATCTGCAGGTATTACACCAGCTAGAATGTGACTTTTGACAAGTCTTTTGTAGTGTTACACGTGCAAACAAGTAGTCTAATTCTAAAATACAATAGACAAAATCCCATTCAAAAAAAGTCAGAAAATCACTCAGGTCAAGTATTCATATCAAGTCTGGTTACTTTATTTTTCATCTGTGCAGTCAGTTAAAAGAACAGTTAATGATGAAAACAGACAACCACAGAAGCTTTAGGTACAGTTTCATAACACTGAAGAAGCAAATGACCACACTGAACAGATTCTTTATGCTGGTCATTTCCAAACAAAACAGAAGGACATACACAGGTCTAGTTCAGTGTAAAACCTGATATTAAGCAGCAAGGTGATCACAAATTGCAGCACTGTCACGTACAACACAGGAAATTATTCCTTTTTCAAAGTTACACAGCCCCTGCAACAAAGATGATATGACTATAAAATAAGAACCCAAAATACATTCAAGATAATGGCTGCAACAATAAGGCAATAGTTTTAAAAATAGATCCCACTAAACAAAACAAGACCAACTGTGTAACCTGTTACCTTCATAATGTTTCAGATTTGGATGGGTCAATTCAAAGTTAAGTGCTTACCCACCACTGAAGTTTCAGAAGGACATTGGTAGGAACACCTGAAGACATGAGTATATTGGACTGCCAGCAATCACAACCCAGGTCTTATCACAAGTACGCATCTCACACACAGCTTCACTCTTACACGTTTGCATGAAGTGCCCTGTACAAAGATTTCACTACAGTTTCCTTCAAGAAAAATTATACATTGACAGAAGACATTAGCATCCCAAAATTCTTCCAAACCACATTATATATTATACCTTTGGCCTGCTACTAGTAAGATCATTAAAGCTATACACTAGGCAGACAGCGTTATTGGCAGCTATGTCACAACATTAAAAAATTAGCATCAGCTGTTTTAAAAAAGAAAGAAACTGAAAAGAACTTTGGGGAGTGAAATGTACAGCTACAGACAGCAAGGAAGGGAGAAGAAAGTCATTTGGCTACAGCAGATGAGCTACCCAGAGGTTCCACGTCCATCTTATTGCATATTTTATCAGTGTCTGCATTCAAACCCACACGGACTTCTCCTTCATTATCTTGCTCCAGAGTCTTCAGCACCTTCAGAACTACCCTGAACTAGCTATGTATATTGCCATAACTTCACATTTCTTCACAGCTCCTAGAAGCAGGGACTATGTTACTGTTTCTTAGCCAGGGACACCACAGGCATCAGCCTTTTGCTTTCTTCTGTGCACTGAAGTCTAGCTAAAGTGAAGTGCAGTGGAGTGTCAATACCCTATGTCAGTACAGAATAAGTATCTTTATTTGTAAGCCGATATCAGCAAAGCTTAAGACAAAGACGCTAATTTCTTAAGAAAAATGTACCAGTACTTGATTAGCACTACTAGACTGGAAGTCTCACCATGTGACAAGACAGAAGCACACAAGAAAATTGTGACATTATGTTGTGTGAGGGAAACTGAAAGTAGCAGGGAAGAGAATCTGATTGCTTTTGCTCAGTTTGAATAAATGGGAATTCTACTAATTAAAAAAAAAAAAGAAAAAACAATCAACCATCATTTGACATTCCCTTGCCAGCACACAGGACAGAGGAGGAGACTATCAGTATTTCAACATGTGTTTACACGATATGTGCATAGCACTGCCTAATCATGCTTCAAAATGTAACCTTATGCTTAATGCATACATGCTAGCAAATAAAACGAAGTCTTTTAGACTACAAAGGAAAGTCAGGGCTGATCATATGTATTTTAATACTGAAACATCCAAATGATTTTAACAAGTGAATGCCCCTCATTGGATTTTGAACACTATTCACAGCTGACAAATTAAAACATAAAGGCACTAAATGAGTGCTCTTTTCCCAGATGTAGGCGTACTTGATGAAAAACCTAAATGCTGCTGCTTTTAGCCATATAATTGAACCAAACGACAATTTGGAAGCCATAGGTTTGAACTTCTTAGCAGCTGAAAATACAAGACCAATTTTATAGTCCTGATTAAGTTTTTATACACGGAACAATGATCCAAACACTACCACATATCCAAACTTTGACAGAAAACTGAAGCTGTTCAAGACGAGACCTGTTGGTAGTTCTCTCTCATACACACATCAGAGGCGGTACATGCTTGTTTCTCCTCTTTCCAAAATCTCATGCATCAATCTTCAGAGCTGCTAGATAAACAGAAGTGGAGCTCTTCATTCTGAAGTGCAATGTCAAAATAGCTGTATAACTCATTCTCAGAGAAAACCAGAGCAACTGCTGATTACTGGTAAAAATCCGTAAGTCCTCCAGCAAACGTGAGGTACCAAATTCCCTGCTGGAACACTGTCAGAGTGTCCCAGCAATGGCTGACAAACTGGTAAGAGAGCCTTAACTGCTTCCAGGAAAAAAGTTATGTCAGATACCAAATACCTGATGTAAAGGTGTACAGGGAGAGCTAGAGAAGTGCTTAGTATCCAAATACCAAAGATGACACTTCAGGATACTAAACAGTGAGTAGTGCATAACCCAGGCACCTTCCCATCTCCAACACAGGTTGGACCTGAAGTAAAAGGTTCAGGAAAAACATTCAGAAGCCCAGCAGTACTGTTTAATCTGTAACCCTTTTTATATACAAAAACCAAGAAAACAGGTCTTGCCACCTGATTGCTTTCTTTACATCTCCTTCTTTTTTAAAAAAAGAGGAGATAATAATAACCTCCAAATCATGTGCATCTAATATGATTTTTCATATTTCTTTTATACTTTTTATATATACAAGAACTTAACTAAAATCTCACTTTAGAATACATTCTAAAGCAGGATATTCTTTCAACTGATTTTTAAGTTCACATGCTTTCTCAAGGTTGAAAAAATATATATATTCATATACAGCTAAGGAAATAAAACTCAATTTCACTATATGTAGTTACAGTGCTGTAAAGAAAAAATAATTTATAAACTATTTTAAGTCTGAAGTGTTTACTATGTTCAGACTAATGCAAAGGCTAAGCCTATGGTCCAGGACCTGTTCTTCAGCTGCACGCTGAGACAGGAGATACAGGAACTCAGCATTTTTGTGATGGAGATTTCTCTCCACCTCTCCATTCTTCCAGTATTCTACCACTTGCTGCTAAGCCCTCCCTGAACCTCTACCGCAGCAGCATCATCCATTGGTAGGTCAGAGGGATCAATGTTACCTCTTAGGTCAGTTTCTCAGTAAGATCACAGCACTGAAGGACACAGTGCAGAGGTGTTAACCATTCACAGTTACTCAGACGTTCAGTGGAGTACTTTAAGTCGTGTCTTCTGTAGGTGCCCTTCGCTGCCGAGCCGATTTCTGTCTCCCTCTCTGAGGCGAGGGCGGAGTTTCCTGCTCAGCTTCAGTTTCTGAAGGCTCGTTGTCTCCCTGCTGGGATCCCGTATCACCTATCAATTCTCTCAGGAATTTGAATTTAGACAAAAACAATTGCCAGACCACATACCATCCTGCAGGAGAGAGAAAAAAGGTACTGCTTAGTAACTTCATACAAATCGATAGTCAGCTTTCGGGCAAAGTACATCACAAAAGGGAAAAAAAAAATCGATCAGCTCCTATCCTCTATTTGCCAACCCCAACAGCCCTCCACAAGACATCCACTCCTTTTTACAGTCCTACAAATACCAATTCAACTTCATAAAGTTCATCCTCATCCAGAAGCAACATTCAAGCTCCAGGAAGAACCCTACACATTCCAAACTGAACTACCACAGCAAGTAGTTGGGTGATTACCATCACACAGAAAAAGGTCTTAATTGTCAGGAGGAAAAAAGTCCTATGGTTATATTTCAAGTAAGGATTCAGAAATCATTACAGAGGCACTGTGAAAATATTGCACTAGAATTTCTACCCTCACTCAGCAAACGCTCCATTCTAGAAATCACATTTTAAAAGCTGCATTACATAATTACTACTAAGCACACTTGTTCAGATCTTCAAATTAATACCATATTTTATAATAAATTCTATTCTGAAAGAGACAAGGTCTTCCTTATGTTCACTAAAAGACCACACCCCCCAAATTCAAGGAGATCCCTCACCATGCCCAAATCCCACTAAAGTAAATTAACATTCTGTGGTAAATTTATGTTCGGCTCTACTGCTAAAATACTCTAGGTTCCAAAATTATGCAAGTAAAGAGCTGCAATGACCACATTTCTAGAAACTCTCTTAAAAAATACTTAAGAGCCACCTACTCCTCCTCCTCTCTCTTGTCAAAGTGTTTCTGTAACAGGTAGCCAAAACAACTTTAAAAAGCAGATATAAATATATCTAAACCTAAGCCAGAATCTTCATTTTGAAAGAATCCACCAAACAGGAATACAACTTCTCTGTGAAATACAGTTAAGTGGAGCAAAATTTAAACAGCTCTTTGAAAACAAATGCTATACAACCATCATTTGCAACACCAATACCCATCTGGCATGCACAGGGCTATATATTAATAGTCCCATTCTGTGTTCAGAAGGTCTTGCCAGCTGTTCAAGCCTATACTGCTGACCTATTCAGATACTAGGAGCCATATTTTACAGAGCTAGGGAAAACTGTCCTCCCAATTACACACCTGCCAGCAGAAGCAGACTTCTGAGAATGGCTAACAAGACATATTAGAAAGTGGGGGGAAAGACTAATAAATAACTAATAAATAGGTAACACTTATACAACCACAGCAACCCTGAATTTCTTCGTCTTCTGTAATATGAGTCAATATGGGCAATCCGTTGCTTATGACAAAAACAAGATCCCACCCTTCTCCTCCTTCCTGGAATACTTTTCATATTCTGCAGTTTTTTCATTTCAGTAACTTCTCTGCTCCTGAGGAAAGTTGAATGAAAGCTTTTATATGACAACCTTTTATGATCTAAATTAATTCCTAGAGAGCCTACACAAGTATTTCCTTTCCCATGAATACTTAAACCCTTAAATGACTTGTGATTAAATTGAATCTGATGTCCCACAAATGTATTACATTCCCTTGCACCTAGAAAAAAAAAAAAAGGATGGTAGATGGCTGGGTTTGGCTTCTCTTTTCTTTCGGGACTAGAAGTAAAAATTGAGGTAGCAGCTCTTTGAAAGTTGCTTCCACTAAAAGGTATTTCAAGTCTCTGAGACCTTCAATGCTTTGTGCATTCTGGAGACCTTTAATCAATTCATTTTTCTTATAGTTCTAAACATCATTAGAAATAATTAAATTTCCAAGAGCTATACTCATTTCTAGTTCACAATGAAAAAGATGCATGAAATATATCAAGTAAATACAGGACACTTGCAAGAAAGCACAAAATATTACAAGGTGTTTAAAAATGTCTTCAACTCCCCAATTTGTTGACAAAGTTTGAGACACTTGAGTTAGAAGTACGTGAGAGGTACATTTTATTACATTCATTTAAACACATGGTGGGGGAACTCTCAGCCACAAATTTTTTCTTGGGGTTGCATTTTATTTGGCTGTTTAAAATCCTCACCTGCAAAGTGAATTATCGAGGAGCATTACTTCCAGAGGAGGGAGGGAGAGAGGGAGGAGGATGAGCCAAAAATATTCAGGGCATTCCCAGAAGAGTTTTAGGGCACTTTACAGAAGCATGACTTGAGTATATTTGGTGTAAATAAATATTGCATTAAGGTAGGTATTTTAACTTAAGCTAAATAAAGTGAACCACATGCTTCCTCTATCACTGCAAACAGGCTACTTAACACCCAGAATAACTACGGGGTGTGTATTGGGGAAATACTAAAGAACAAAGTTCAATCACACTCTCAAGAAAAACAGCACTAATTTCTTTTCAGTGTTTGGTTTGAGTTAGAGAGCAGAGCAGAATGGTCTAAGTATCCAAAACCCCAAGTACCATAAACAGACTTCGGAGCTCTAGCTCCAGACTACAAACAAGACAGTGTAAATAATCAGCCAACGAGACTGGTTCTAGCAGCCAAACAAACAGACCAGTGGTAACAGGCAGGTGAAACAAACCACGGTGCAGTGGGTTGAAAGGAAAATTACAACAGGCTTAGCCAAAGATAACAGTGGGAAGGCAACCAGGCTTGAAAACTAGAATTTCAAAAACTGCACAAGGTCTCCTAGCCTGTACCAGAGACCTTCAGGTATAAAGTAATCAAAGTAGAAAGAATTCTTTCTTTCACTTGCTCTAGTTACTGTGCCAGCTTGGACGGAAAGATAAAAAAAAAAAAAATCCCCAAAACAAACACACTTGTCCAAATCAAGTTAAGATTGCCTCTTCAGCTGAGCCTCCCTGTCACCTCACTGTTACTAAATAAATAAGAATTTCCTTGGAAATAACCAGACTACAAAAGAACAAATCATTCCGGGTAAGAAAAAATCTCTCCAGCAACAATATCAACTAAATACATCATTAAATAAAACCACACACACAGACACAAAGCCTGGAGGCAGATTCACAATACTGAGTTACCTCTGAATCAGAAGACAATGCATTTTCTATTAATTTCTCATTCTTTTAAGAACATTGCAAAATGGTAACACCCAGCACTGTGCCATACTGAAGAACTGTAAGTTACATAGCAGTATGTTTTAAAAAAGAAAATAATTGTAAACTAATTTAAAATACACACAAAAATCCAAGGAAAATGGGCATTTCTATGCATTCTTGTCTGTATGTGGCTCAGTTTAGTTTTGCAGGTTTTTGCTGTAGGGCTCTTCCTGGACAGGTAATTGACACCATTGGTTTGCATCTCTAACACTTCCACTTTGTTCAGGTAAGCTGCTCTCAAAGAAGTCCTACTGGTTTAGCTTCACCACACACAAAACATTTTATTAGAATCAGTCTTTCAGTGCTTGCTTTATTTTCTTTAGCTATTTGATTTACCTTTTAAAACCATCCTTAGCTTTGACTGAGCCTGTGGAAGCCAAACAGCACACCCACAACACGCCTTCAGCAAACAAGCAGTGATGACATGCAGACTATAATACATAATATTTCTACACTAACTGGTGAAAGAAGTTGCCTCTCAAAGCAGTAAGCCAGATCAAGCATAAATTAGCACAGTGCAAAGGAGGGGATCCAGCTCTCGTTGTAGCAGATACTTGAATCCAGTGTTGCAAAATCTAATGTATCAGTGTTTTGCAGTGAGGCAAAACAGCAGTTCTCAGCCTTGCAGAGTTTAGTACTCACTAAAAGCTGGGAGCCACCATCTCACTTAAAAATTACACAGCCAGATGCCACGCAAAGACATTTAAGCCCCATTTGGTACCGTGCCATCAGTATGTCAACCCCGCTCTTATAAATCACAATGCAATGTGTTTGTGAAGATGGGACTGTGAGTCAAAGCCTTTGACTAACTCATAGCAGATCTATGTAACATCCATGCAATTCAGATGTTAAACAGATTCTATGATTTGACTAGATTTCATTAAAACTTTTTCTGTTACTTCCCACACCAGCTCTTGGTTCTTTGTAAACGGGAAAGAAACAGTGATCCAACTACAATGTTACTCCCACTCCAAAAGTGAGGGATAACAAGTCTCAGGACCATCTATTTCATTCACCTTTCACTGGCTTGTACGCAGCAGCTAACAGAGTTTTCTTTATTGGAGCACACTTTCCTCTTCCATTTGAATCAGGAAAAGCAAACAGAAGAAAACTCCCAGGGTTAATATGGAGTGCTGGGGAAAAGCAACTTGATTTTTCTTATCTGAAATACAAATGAAACCAAGAAAGGAAGGACAGTGATGCAGTAACTGCACAACACAGAGAATATCTGGCTTCCAGTTCTGAACCTGCTGTGGAATTCCTGAGCAGTCTTGCAAGATCATTTTACTTCTGTGTCCCTACCAATTTGAAAATAGGATGCTATCACGCCAGAACATGGGAACTAATTTAGAACTGGGGTATCACCATGGTGAATGTTGCCTATATTCAAATGCTTAAGTGTCCATCACAGAAAATCACAAGTAGCTACAGCTGCAAAAAAATGAGCATGGAGCTTGAGATGCTAATCTGAGATTTGGGAGAACAGGGTTCTACTCCAAGCTCTGTGTCAGGTAACTTCTGCAACGATGCACAAGTCACTTCAACCACATCTCTGAAACAGTGCAGCATGAGTACACTGCCCTAGTGGATAGCCTTGCTATGGAGAGGACCAGACTGAAGGAAGTACTGCTCTGACACTGGGGTAACAGAGGACATCAGGTGACATGGTGCTTGGCTCTGCACAGCTCCTTAAACCTGCTCCCATTTAATGCAACACTGCCACTTGCTGACTGAGCAAAAGGAAACTTGCTCTCTTCTCATCTCCCATTTATAACGGCTTCAAAACTCAACTTCAAATAAAAGGATATTTTCTCTTTATAAGTTGTCTAATCAAGCATGACTTTCCTCATCTGTTGAGGTATTTCACAAGAATCCCTCATTGAGGATAGCTACAAAACTGTTTAAACAAAGCATTAATGAAAAGTTATTCAGGCAGAATTTCGGGCTGAAATGTTTTCCCATCTGCAACTGAATTCAGACTTGTGAAGTGAACCACACATTCATTTCAGCACTTAGAGTTACATGATTTTTATTTTAAGGTTGTATCTCTCAAACCGCATTTCATTAGCCTCTTTTGCCAAATGAGATGAGCACTTCCATCTGTTCCAGTGAAAGCACTTCAGCAATTTTACTTGGCTCCATGCATTAGTACTCTGGGAAAATAAAACAAATACACAGAGGTAAGCAGTACTAGAGTTCACCTTGGCTGGTATTTTATTTTATCCTATATCCTTGACTATGCACAAGTTCCTCCCATCTCAGAGGTACATGGGATATACAAAAGCAGCAATAAGACCACCAAAAAAAGAAAATCAGACAAAGGTGAGAATAAAAGAAGTGGAAGGAAGTTATCTTAGTCCCACTTTTAAAAGAGCAACTGAAAATTTGCTGTACAGTACCTCAATGGTTTCTATGTCAGATGTGATCAGTTTACAAATGCTAGCTGCAAGCCTCCCGTGTTTCCCAACTAATTCAGATTAACACTGAAAGTAGCAGTTGCCAGCATCCAGACATGCTAAAAAGAAATCAGGTCATTTATTCAAACTACATTTATAGACATAAATGTCTAATTCACATTGCTGAAGAACCAGTCAAAGTAACTTCTGATAATTTGTGCTCTGAATTTTGTCTTTTCACTTTGAAAAGAATGGTAAAGTGAATGTTTTTCTCATTATTTAAGTTTTGATAGCCCTTATCACACCATAGGTGGATGGGCAGCAGAAATCCACATGATCCTAGGATGTCTCCTGGATATTTAAGTCTATTACTCTCTGCAGGCAATCACACCATGAATCCTTTCATGAGCCACTCAAAATCCAAGTCCCAGCTCTTTACGCTCTTGACCCTATAAGTTCCTCTCATAAGGCTGTTTCAATACCTCTTGTCAGATGGCTGGAAAATATTCTCATCATCAGATCAAGCTTACTCCAGATTATATCCAGCCCTTCCTATGTCAGATTTGTCCATTAATTTGTATGTCTCACTGGCTGGCATTTACTCATATCTTGTCACACACAGCACTTAGGCAGTTTCTTCTCAACCTTCTCACCTACAGGTCTCTATTCTTTACAGCTTTCCTAGGGACTGGGGATCTGCCTATCACCAGCACAGATAAACAATTAAATTCAAAGTAGCTTGTACTCAGCTTTTTTTCCAGCAGTGGTTTTGACACTGTTTTCCTTGAGTATTTTCCATGGCAAGACAAGTATAAGTGGCATAACCAATATTAATTAATTAATTAATGCTGTGTGATGGAAAAATAATTACAAATACTATTAATCACTATCAAATCCTATTGAGTCACTTCTAACAGGGTAACAGTTCAAATTCCTCCCCGAAAAACCCAATGACTGTGTTCAGTACATCCGAAATCTAGGTGACTTTTAGCAATCATTTTATAAGCTCTGACACTGATTAAAGTAAAATACAATGACGGATTCAAAGCAAAGTATTCATGGAATTCAAGATGAATGTCCAACATGTAACTCCAAACTGCTAAGTATTTACGAGCCACTTAAAAATAAAGTTATCAATTACTTCTGCTCTCTTTAAGCAAGAAAGCACTAGGCAAATGGTGATGCTAGCAGCCAAAGCTCATGCTTAGCATTTCAATTCTATTTGTCATATACAGACAAAAGTAGAAAGACCTGAAGAAAATGATCCTTGTTTTTGAGTTTGAACTGCATGTTGCAAAACTGTATTACTCTTTCAGCAAAACAATAAGCAAAGATCTTGTATGCATACTTTAAAAATATAAAAACCCTAGCAAGTACTGCGCTGCATCTTCTAGAAGTTGAAAAGTGACCAGTCAACACCTAATGAGGGTAGAGAAACTTGAATAAATGTCCACTTAGGTCACTGTTTAGTCTGTAACAACAGACAGTACAGGACATGCAGGAAAAGAGCACACAACCAAGGAAAGTATAGCCTTGCAGTTCCAGTTATCAGTATTTCACAGATTTCCTCACCCAAGGTAATGGCTAAGATGCTGACCTTGCTTCCATGAACTTTAAAGGACAGAAGTTTCAGCATCCAAAATATTCCTTGTTAATGAGCTTGTACATTATTTCCCCATTGTGTAAAAGAAAACTTTTTGTTTTCAGCCTATTGCTTGACCATTTAACTTCATGTACGCCAACTCCTCTGCAACAATGACATTTCACAATGCTTCCCACTTCACCTTTGACATGCTACTCAGTGGTATAGCCATCACCCTTTCTCCAGTCATCTATTTTCAAGGCTTGACAGATCTAACATGTTTAGAGTTTCTTCATGCAGAAATAATTTCTCAGCTCTCAACACAGAATTGCTAAGCAAACTTTATCTTTTAAAAAAAGAAACTAGGATTTCATTTTTTTATGAGGTAATACACTTTAACAAGAAAATACACTGTGAGACACATGCACATGGATGATTCCTATAGCAGTATAATGACATTTTCTCTTCTATTTCAGGCTTCTAATGTTTGATTTGCCTGTTTGCTTGCTAAAAAGCATTACACAGATATTTTGGGGAAATGCTTCCAATTACTTCAGCTAATCCTTTCTTTATAATAATAACAACTCAGTTTGATTCCAATATATTTCTCCATTTAAATTACATGTGTATACATTTCACACTATGTGCATTACTTCACACATGTTAATACTGGACGTCACTTCCCATTTCACTATCCAGTCCCTTGATAATGCAAAATCTTTTCACAATGCTTTGTTGTTTTGACAACAATTACCAGTTCTTAAACTAATAAACATAAGTCTTCACTTTGCTCCCTCAGTTTTTCAGAAATCACTTGTAAACCCACCTGCCACCAAGGTGCCAGGTGGGGTTATAAGTCTCACAAGCCTCTCATCATAAATTATGGCATAGTTTGAATTTGCTGGTGGTGTTTTGTTTGTTTGTTTTGAGAGCTCCAAGGTCTGGTCACAACATTCACACATTGCATTGCTGACTCCTTCCAAGAACTCCAACAGACCTGCAAGTCATGCCTCCCATTGAAAAAAGGCAAGCCTTGGATGAATCATCAAGGTTGGAAGAGACCTTTAAGATCATCCAGTCCAACCATTCACCCAGCACTGCCACTGCAACCCCTAAATCACCTCACCCAGTGCCACATCCAGACACCTCTTGAACACCTCCAGGGATGGCGTTTCCACCACCCCCCTGGGCAACATATTCCAATGCCCGACCACCCTAACAGTGAAAAAATATTTTCTCATATCTAATCTGAATCTCCCCTGTCTTAGTGTAAGGCCATTTCCCCTGGGCCTCTCAGTGCAGGCACAGTAGATGCACCTCACTACAACCTCATGTCAGGTGGTTGTAGAGGGCGATGAGGCCTCTCCTGAGACTCCTCCTCTCCATCCGCATAAGAAAAAACCTAAGAGCTGTCTTCAATCAATTCTAGCAAACAGATGTCAGAAGCTGAGGGATGCCAGTCCCAACCGTACTTTTGCACTCACTGGCATTTCAGACCCGTGCATGTAAGAAGCACAAGGTAACTGCTCAGGAGTCCCATCACTAAAAAAAAAGCCCTCAGTTTCAGAGGAAACACCGAATTAAACACCGAAGTAAGGCTCTGGGAGCATATCAAGCCCGGAAACGACTCGGGAACAAAGAGAAGAGGGCGCTGCACACCACACACACTTCCCCACACGCCGGGGCACGGTGCCCTTTCACTTCCCTCAGTCAATCCGAGCCAAGAGGAACCACCACAGATTGCGAGCCCGGCGCGGCGGTGCGAGGGAGTTCGGGGAGCACCAGCACCGCCCGCCGCAGCCGGGCCAGCAGCCGCCCCCCGCACCCCGGCACTCACCGCACAGCATGAAGAGCAGCACGCAGGCAAGCGTGGCCACGATCACCAGCAGGGTCAGCCCGATGCTCTGCCACATGGCGCGGCCGGGGAGAGCCGAGAGGACCCGGGCCGGGCCAGCGACCGCAGCGGCCCCGCTCCTGCTCCTCCTCCCGCCGCCGATCGACCCAGCGGCCAGGCGGGGCGGGGCTCCGGCAGCACCGCGCTGGCGCGTCGTGGTGCGCGGGAAGTGCTGGGAGTTGTAGTTCGTCTTCCTCCCCAGCCGGCCCGAGCGGGAGGGCTAGCCCCGCCAGGGAGGACTACAAGTCCCGTTGTGCCCTGCGGCACGGTGGTGATGGCGGGGGGCGGTGAGGGCTGTGTGAGGGCCGGGGGCGCGGCTAGTGTGGTGAAGCCCGAGGGTGGCGGGGGCGGCGGCGGCTGGAGCCCTGGGCAGGGCAGAAGGTCCGTAGGACACACGGAGAGGTGATTCAAGGCCAGGGTGGAGGGGGCTCTGAGCGGCCTGGTCTGGTGGAAGGTGTCCCTGCCCAGAGCAGCAGGGTTGGAACTGGACGGTCCCTCACGACCCCAACCGTTCTATGATTCCATCGCTTTATGACTTAGATTTAGGGATGGGGCAACCTGATCTCTTAGTCCTCTTTTTCCCTCTTGCCATTCCTGCCCTTGCATCCCCCAATGGGATCGATACAGGGACAGCAGGAATATCCAGGCCTTAGGAAAGGAAGTGATTCTACACCTGTGCCACCCCGGTGAGGTTCGAATTCCACCTGACCCTGACTCTTACCCACATGAAAGCTGGCCCTTCCCACTTAAAAGAAATCTGAGGAAATAATATCTCCCGGAACTGCGAGATAATCTTGATTGTGATACGGACTTTGCTGGTAGCACAGGAATAAAGTTATAATTTTCCTTTGTAGTGTAGAAGAGGCTGGTTAATGTTTATAAAACTACTGGAACAGGTGTAAATTCAGTACTACAGAAGCTTAATTTCCCATGGGCATGCCACCTTTGCAGTGACACAGCAGAGAAAGCTAGTCCAGTTCTTTGCTTCTTTTATGTAGTATTTAAAAATCTCCTCGTTTAAGTGAAGCTAAAAATTCTTGTGTTTTCCTGAACTCTGAGCATGCCATATGCCTCCTCCTTTCAAGATACCTGTAAACCAAAATTACCTGCATGTGCATTCCCCCATCCACATCCTTAAGTTTGCTGTCAGTTCACCAAACTAGAGTGCTCTCTTTCGGATCCTAGCCTTCTTTTCCCAACATTTCAAGCCCTGTTTAATACTCTGCCTGGAGTATTAAACCACTTAGCATGTCTTTTGCAAGTATCATTTAATTTGAAACATGTTTTCTATTATTTTTCAAGTTTTTACTTTGACACATCTGCCGATCTTTAAATGTTATTATAATTCTCGCCTCAGCACTTGTTACATATACTTAAGCAAGGTTTCTTTTGTATTGCAAACAAAGCGAAGTAGTAACAGTTGCTACTGTAATAACTTTTGAAAAATAAGCTTCCCCCTAGCTGTGCTGTTCTGTTTCTCTGACATTTTGCTTATCATCTGCAGTTAGAGTAAGTTCTCTGGATATGGGACTGCTACTTTCTCTTTTTCTGTAAAATAGCTGTCACATAGGGCTATTAAAATATTCCAAATACGTCATCCTATGGTTCCAAACTGGTATAAAAATAATAGTAGTAGTAGTATTTGATTAATTCACATCACATCCCCAAGCACTGCAGAACCACACAGCATTCAGAACTGAAGAAAGATTAAATCTTGGAATCAAGTAATTCTGGAGCGATAAATATATGTTATCCATATATATCGGCCTTGGATATAGGTGGATATATACATGGATTATACATACATGATCAAACATACGTAGTACTGTTCAAGGCAATATGGCATTTCAGGCACACAGTGTGATTCTTGGGGTGTCCTGTGTCCTGCGTGGGGCCAGGAGTTGGACTCGGTGATTCTGATGGGTCCGTTCCAACTCAGCATATTCTGTGATTCTAACAGACTAGGAAGTAAAAAATGAAAACAAGTAGCAATTAGAGCTCTCATATGTTCTGTACAGGTAAAGGCCTTCTAATCAATGTATGTTCAGTTTGGAAAACCTTAATTTTACTTTTTTAAGTGCCCCTTTCTCTAGTTCATTCACCAGGCTAGTCACTTTGTTGTAGAAGGCCACCAGGTGAGTTAGGCATGATTTCCTGCCCGTAAATCTGTGTTGACTAGTCACAATTACCTTGACCTTCATGTTCTTGGAGACCACATGAATTCCAGGAGGATTTTCTCTATGATGTTTCCAGGGACTGAGATGAGGCTCACAGGCCTGTAATTCTCCAGACCATCCTTCTTGCTCCTCTTGAAGACAGAAGAGATGCTTGGTCTCATCCAGACTCCAGGAACCTCTCCCAGTCAACACTGGATTTCAAAGCTAATTGAGAGTGGCCTCCCAGTGACATCAGCCAGCTCTCTCAGCAGTTGAGGACACAACCTTTCAGGCCCTGTGAACTTATGGTATTTCCATTTTGTGTAAGTGTTCCCTAACCTGGTCCTCCTCCACTGAGGATAAGTCTTCCTTTCTCCAGTCTTTCCCTCTAATCTCTTGCCTGAGGCTGCTGAATGCCAGTATGGATGAACTACTGAAATTGTCCTCAGGACGGACATAAAAAGGACTTTCTGGCGTAATGGCTAAAGCACTTAAATAGGAGATAGATGTATAGGTGAGGGTAACCTATAGCCATGAGATACAAGAAGAAACTCTTCCTCCTCCAGCCATTTGGTCAACACAATCTTTGTTATTCTATTTCTCCAATACATGAAATAAACCCTTTCTTTTGAGCCACTTGGAGTAGACTGCGTCAGTTGAGACTTATATGCAGATCTCCATCTGAATGAAAAAAACCAAACATATTACATGTATTTTACCTAAGACTTTTCTTCAGATGAAAGTTAATTGACACGAATAAATCCACATCTGTCCCACTATATATCATTTCATGTGCTAATGTGCCAAAAATCTATGCCATGTCAATGATGATGCACTTGGGATAAGTGAGCTGCAATGTGGGCATTGTTATTTTTCAAAATCCCATAAAATCACGCAAAAGAAAACAATTACTGTTGGACACAAGAAGTTTTCTATTCACTGAGTTTCAGATATAAGGTTGCTTATACAAATCTATTCTTGGTATATCCAGTTCCTTAAGTGTATATGTGTAAAGTGGAGTCACAGAATTGGATATAGCTCGTCCATTCCCTGAGGAGGATGGAAAAACCCACTCATGATACTATGACCTTTCATCCGTCCCCTTGTTACGTGCTTGCTGCGTACTATCAATATTCTACATTTAACATTTTTTCCTATGATGCTCAATACTGATCAATCTTCCCACGTCCTCTCTCGGCATGTACAGCCATGGACACACTGAGATACATTTTAGGGTTGGGGAAAAGAGGATGCTCAGGCCACCAGGCAGCAAAAGGACTGCAGCACCAGACCAGTGAGGGGGCACTCAGGGGGCCTTTGGCCAGCAGTGCACCAGACCATGGGCTGACTCACAGCAGCAGTGTTTGATATGTTTCCTCAGAGCAGCAAGGCCCCACAATGCTGTGAAGAAGAGAGCTAAAGACTCTTCAGCTCAGGGAAGAGGGGTGCAGATGCTGAGGGCACAAACCTTATTTTCAAGGTGTAGATCTGATGAATCTAGACCAACCAGTTGTTTCACAGCAGCCAGTTAACCACTGTTTGTGTTTGCACAGCAAGACAAGGGGAGGGATCTTATTATCCCTCCTTCACCAGGGAGAGGGTTGAGGCAGACACACATTTGAAGTATCAACTGATTTTTGATTGCCCCTTCTGGCCTGCTTTTGAGCTGGCATGTGGGGAAAACCCCATGCCTCCCTTTATTTGTAGCACAGCTTTTGCTGATGTCAGGTACTGCTGTAAGTACTCAGCACTTCGACAAACCCACACTCAGTTCCCTAGAGGGAGACAGCAGAAGGAAGAATGAAATCATTGACTAGCTGTAAAAAAATGACATGTAAATATCATAGAAATTATGTTATATAAGCCATGTATTCTGGTCCTGAAAAGGAATTTCAGCCCCTTAAAGGGTTTTTTTTCCTCCTTTTCCAGCTCCTTGCATCATTCATGGCCTCCTGTTTTTTATTATCATCCGCACCCCACACTGATGAAGTGAATCTTGCCGAAGGCTATTATTGCAAATAAGGCTTAGTAAAATTCATATGGGCAGGAAGAGCAAGTTAAAGTAATCCAGGCAGTTTTTGTTCTACAGTGTCCTAATTTTTTAATCCTTCTCTTGGCACATATAGTATCTCTGAGAGTAACTGGCAACCATATTAACTACTGAAGCCAAAATAATGTATAGGAGCTTGACTGCCTATCAGTTGTTCCCCAGAAGCTGGGCAGGTAGTGATAGTTCGTGCAGAAAATCCAAATTGTAGCCCCTTCTGCTATTCAGAATATACTTGTCGACCTTCCCACTGCTGACTTTCTTTTGGCATTAATACACTTCTCTTTCCTGGGGTAGGAGCACAGAAAAAGACCTCCTTCCCACCCCTTTCCCCCTGCCTTACATTGTTATTCATGATACTCATATTCACTGTGAGCTCTTTGGTGTAGGTCTCAACACAGCAAGACCATGGTCCCAAAGTGGGACCTCCACCTGCTACCGTAACACCAAATACTAGTGTCTGTAAGAGAGAACATTCAGGTTCATCCACAATTCACAGCAGTTAATGCCAGCAGGCTCCTCACAGGAGGCGTGTGGACAGCGTGGGGCAGCAAAGAACTACAGTCTTATAATAAGTCACCTTCAGTCTTTGCTTTGGAGCCATCAATCTTTTCCCAGTTCTTGCCTGACTTAAATGAGCAACACAGACTATTTGTATAAAGATGATAAGCATAGGAGGGATAAGAAAATTCTACTTATGTTAATTTATAGATTACCAAACTTTATAACTAAACTGTATCTGTGAGTGCAGCCAAGGACTTTTCCTGTTGCAAATGCTTTCCAGCTTTAGCCAAGCCTTCTAAGAGTAAACACCAGCAGTGCTGGTTTGTGTCCGAGAGAGGGTGCTAAAACAAAATATTTACTACGAAAACTTCAGAGCTCCGCGATTGCTCGATTCAATACTTCCTCCGGCATAAATTTATTTTGATTAGTTTTTATTTTACTTGCTCGCAGCTGGCAATTTAATACAAGCTTTAGCTTTATGGACATATTACACTAGCTGTAGTTTGAAAGCTGAAAATGACATTTAGAAAGAACTAACCATACCAGAGAAAAACAAGGGAACAAACTTCCAAATTTTCACTTTTGCCTGATTACTCAGATTTGATTCCATGCAGTTTTATTACTAACAGTTCTGAGTTAACAAAATTAACAAAAGTTAACTGAAGGAGGAGAAATTCTTTACTGTGAGAGTGATGAGGCACTGAAACAGGTTGCCCAGGGAAGCTGTGAATGCCCCACCCTTGGCAGTGGCCAAGGCCAGATTGGATGGGGCCTTGAGCAAGCTGATCTAGAGGAAGGTGCCCCTGCTTATGACAGAGAGCTTGGAAGTAGATGATCTTTAAGGTTCCTTCCAACCCAAACCATTCTATGATTCTATAAAATTCTGTCACACTGACCTTTTAACTCCCTCTGGTGTCACTAGCAAAATCAAAATCTGCAGGTACATAACCATTGTCCTGTGCCAAAAAAATTAGAAAAAGAATGGATAACAGACGAAAGATACCCTCTTTCATCTGAGCTAGATGCTCAGAGACAGAAGAGACATTTTGCCAGTGAGTTAGATAGATGCTGCTGACAGAACAATTTTGTGAAACTCAGGCATGTCCTGAGTTTAAATTCCAAACTTTGGAAGAGGTCATGGTCAAGAGCAGTGACTGCTAATAGGTGACATAGTAATGGGAGACAGAAAGACTTTTCTTTCCTGAACTAAGACTTTATCATGCTGATTGAAACTTAGTGGGAGCTGAGTGTTGCTGGTAGTTGACTGATAAGTAGTAGCTTGTCCACCCTGTTTCCTACTGAGCTGCAAGCCCAGTGGGACCTGTCAGCCCTGAAGTCATTGCAGCTCGAAGGTGCTTTTCCTAAGATGCAGAGATGTCCAAAACCTGACTGGATATAGTCTTGGGCAGCTGGCTGTAGGAGGCCCTGCCTGAACAGGTGGATTGGACCAGATGATCTCCAGAGGTCCCTTCCCACCTCAGCCAGTCTGTGATTCTGTAAATTAGGTAGTTTTTGATAAGTTGCAACCTAGAACGACCCCTAGACCAGCAGTGCTCAAGCTAACTCCCTGTGGTATTGCACTTTGAGCAGTGGTGGTTGTGTAACAGCATTGCCCCAGAATCAAGTGCTGTTTAAATTGCCTCCTCTTGCTCTTGTTTTCAGGCAATTTCAGCTGGAACTAAGCAAGTGTATTTGTCCATATGCCTACTTATTTTTCTGCCTTTTATCTCAGAACCATATGCTGTTCAACAATCACTGAAAGCTGACTGGCAGAGGTCTGCTGTGCTTGGTCCCTAGGATCCAACTAAATGCATGGCATCACTCTCCCTACAGAACAGATGAATCGAAATCCTGCCACAGCCCTTAAATCTCCAAATTCAGGTCATTAGATAGGTGTTAAAAATATCCATAATGCTATTACAGCTTCTCTTAAATGCCACCAGAATCCTATTTGTTCTTCACTGGAGACACTATTGTTTTTATAAAAAAGAAAGTTGCTACTATAGAAGAAAACTAGTTAAAGAAGGAAACTATTAATTAGTATGAATATAATGTGTCAGGAACAAGGAACTGAAGAAATTAGAAATGTGACATCTTTACCAAACTTGAATATATGTTTCCTTTCTGTTTTAGACAAAGAAAAACAAGAATAAAGACAAAAATACCTTGTATTAGCATATTCTTAAGTCTAGAATTGGCTTGACACACTAACCCAGATTGTTTTGGACTATGAAAAAATTGGAATAAAAATTGTGAAGCCAAAGCATTGCAATGCACTGGGTCACTACTATGTTCCTCTGTCAGTCAGCTTCCAAACTGCTCCTTGCTCTACAGCACCTAAAGAGTGCTGAGTCTCTCTTGGACAAAGAAGACAATTTTCTGCTTAGGGAACAATTTTTCTGGGGACAAAATAGATATCAAAAAGTATTTGTCCTCAGTATTTCAAGATGGTTTGTAATGACACAAAGAATTAAATGAATAACCTGTGGAAAAGATGAAATAGGGGAAAGGCTGGCAGGTCAGCCTCAGGAATTGCGGCAGTTAGTGTAAACCAACGTGCTGGAATTTGGAAGCTTGAGCAAACAAGTTTGTGTCTGTAAAAGTGGGTTAGAAATTACATAAGGACACTCTTTCATGTGAATCTCCTGGCAGTATCATTTCTGGGCAGAAAGGCAGTCCCAGGAAGATAGCCATCCTCACTGGCTTGGCTGGATATCTGTGTGTAGATCCAAGAGAAAGCAAGGGCTGAAGTAGTACATGGACAAAGAGCCTATCAGGAAGGAAATCTTGAGGTCCAGAACATCAGTGCTACATCTTGGACAAATATAGCATGTCTGTACATCAAGTACACTTTAGTTTGTGAAGATGACACCACTCCTGCACCACACATGGTCCCCTTAATTTCTACTGTTTGTCCCACTGAAACCAGGAAATTCATCTCTGAGCTCTGGTCAACAAAACTATGAACACACAGAATTGAGAGGGCAGCAATGGAAGTTCGTGTATGCATGTGTCACTTCGTGACAATTTTTCCTTTAAAAAATAAAATTTAAAAATAAAAGATATGAATAGATTTTAAGAAATGTTATTTGGATTTCATGTGCCAAAGACCTCTTTATTAAAAGCAGGGGTAAAGAGGCATTTTCAACAAGCTTTGGTAGTTTAAATAAATGTTTTATAGTAACTTCAAGACTTTGTTAGCACTCAGAACAGAAATGAGTTTTGAAGCTGTGAGATTTTGTGCTTGTTACACCGAGCACAAAGCCACTTCCTTCCCTTACTCTTTTTCTGTTGTGTATCAGTGGCCGAGTTATGATGGAATCAGTAGCTCCTGTTCTGTGTGATTTTTGTTTCCTTCCTAGCCGACCTGAACATTTGCTTATCAATCCCTCCCTAACAGACAGATCTCCTAGGAGATGCCACAGTTAGAATCATAGAATCGTTTAGACTGGGAAAGGCCTCTGAGATCATCGAGTCCAACCAGTAACCATTAGGTGGTGGATCTCACTTCGGCATAGTGCGTAGAGGATTCAAGGCTTCAGGTTAGAGAAGTTCAGCTTGCGAATACAAGTGCTGGGCCATAGACCACGTTGAATGCAACAGATTCAGTGACCCTGTCTGCTCCCGAAGTGGCCCGACAGTGAATTGAATCTTCCCAACAGGGTAGATTCCAACAAAGGCAAACGGCCACCATCTGCCGTGACAGCTGGGTCGGTGATGGAACAGCACCACTCAGCGTCTCCCCCTCCTCGGCTACTGCTCCCCACCACCTTCCCATCCCTCCGCTTTGCTCTGCCCTCCCTCGGCGGAGCCCCAGCCGTGCCTCCCGCCCGTGCCCGCCCTCAGCCGGCGGAGGCGGGCGCGGCGGGGCCGGGAGGAGGCGGTGCCTTATAGGGCGGGCGCGGGGGCCGCGCCTGCAGAGCCGCGCCGAGCCCGGCGATACCCTGGACAGCGCCTCGCCTCCGCTCCGCCGCCATGGTGAGTGTCCCCCCTGCACCCCTTCCCGCACACACACACACATCCTCCCGGGGCCGCCTGCCTCGGAGCCGCCGCTGCCCCTCTTGCCTCCCTGCCCCCCGCTCCTCCGGGGCCGGCTGAGAGCCCCCGCTGCCCGCCCTCCCTCCTCCCTCGCCGCTACCCCCTCTCCTACGGGCCGCATTCGGGGCGTGATTTTTCCGGGGGAAAGGGGGTCATGGCCTCAGATGCCCCCCAGCCCCCATGCGAGGCACCCGAGCCGCCCGCGTGGGTCGGGTCGAGCGGCGGAGCGTGGACATTATAGGGGAGGAGGGGGGGACAGAGAGACCTTAGGGAGCGGGGAAGGAGGGATGGGGCAGAGGGAGCCCCGGGGGCACCCGCGCAGCGCGGGGAGCCGGGCGGCATGCGGGGACAGGCACGTGGAGGAGCGGGGTGGTGGGTGGAGGCAGGGATGAAGAGAGGGAGCAAGAGATGCGCAGCCCCTGGGCATTCATCTCCCCGGGCCCCCTGCACCCTGCCCCGCTCCGAGCAGGTGCATTCTGCTCTACTCCGAGACGCGTTCGAGCGTGTTACATAAACCGATTATTCCCGTTAATTTGTTATCTTAATAGAAGCTCTTGCATTAGCCATGCAATCTGTAGTGGAACGCCTTTTTATTTTTTTCCTCCCCATGCAATGAATGAACAATGGAGTTTTAGATTCCAGTTCAGCATTTAAAAGAGTTAAAGTGGAACAATGAAGCCACCTATTTAGTGGGCAAGACCGATTCCCCATAGCACATTGTGTCTTTGCAGTCATAGTAACTTTCCCAAGGGGGCTCATCCTGTTTATAAACAGCAATGCATTAAGTGTAATGCCGACCTTACAAAGTAGGACAGTATCAAAGAAGTATTTTGCAGCCTTAAATTTTGAGGCACATTGTGGTGAATAATTTGGTGAAGCTTGTTGTATCAGAAGCCTGAGACATGATTAACAACAGAGCCTAGTTTTTCTTTTATATGATTTAACAACAAAAATACTTTCCCCAAAATGTCTTTGCATCATATGTAGTAAATTCTGCCTTCCTTGAATAAAAATCAGTTTGGACCCTCCCTCCCCCCATGAATCCAGACATGAATAATATTCAAATAGTCATTCCATGAATTGGAATTAACTTGAGCCCTCTTTCTAAAGGTCATGTATCCACCTGCTGTCAGTCTGAATCTGTTTCCCCTGTGTATTCTATTTGCCACCAAGTCAGCCTTGGGATGACAGATATGAGAAGACCCTATTGAAAAGATCTGAAATGGTGCAGTAGTTTATGCTGCCTAAGCTGCCTTAGAGTGACCCCCCCACTACATGATTGAATTCCTATTTCCTATCAATTTGGAATACAAACACAAAAGCTATGACTAAATTATCATAGCTGCACAAAGCCTAAGTTAATACCAGCCTCTGCTAATGTCTTCCTTGTGGCAGAGGAAGAAGGTTACAAAGATACCTGGTGTTGCAGAAGGTGATGTGCATTATTTATCAGTAATTGGTACAGATAATACCCAGGTGCTCAGGGGTACTGAGGCAGCTGGAAAGAAAGTTAAAATATCCTGAACTAGTTAAAACGTTTCATTTTGATTCCTTCCAGGACTGAGATGAAGTCAGTTATACTAGTGCAAATCAAGGAAGCATTACTTGGTAATATAGGCATTGGCAACCTCGTACCAATGGAAATCATAGCTGAGACCTACCCTTAACTGTTCTTTCTGGTTCTTAGAGCTTTCAATCAACCTTGACATTTTTCTTGAAATGGCTGGAAGCAATTACCAGAAGTTGCCATTCAGAGCTACACATGGGTTTGGATTAGAAAGTTTTGCTCTTCTGTAAGTCCAATAACCTTAGTGTTCAAAAGCTGCTGACATTGCCCAAGCCTTGTTACTCATACATAAAGGCATTCTGAAGAAAGAATTGCCAATCTGAGAAAATCCTTGGAGTGGTATTAAGGCTGAAGGTTACTTTCGCTCTAAAAGTTTGAAAGAGTGTCCTTGGAATAATAGTTACTGAAACAAAAACCTGAGCTATTGATGAAAGCTGTTGCAATGATGCTAACGTGGGGTTAAAAGTTACAGCAAATCGATTTCTAGATGGACCTGGAGCTTAAGGGCAAGGGGTCATGGGGACACTGGAGTATACTACCAAAGGTATCAGGAGCAAATGTAGGACAAACAGATTTTTGGCCCAAGTGGTGGGAACATTGACTAAGCATTCCCTTCTCTAGTGGCATAGAAATAAGCAGGTGTATGTTGCTAGTGTCCTTTAAACTCAATTGAGAGTTTCTTCAGCATCCTGGGTGTTCAACAACAACAGTCACTATTATTTGTAGAAAGTAGTGTAAGAAAACTTTTTTTGTTGTTGTTTTAAGACTACATTTTGCTGAAGCAGCAAACCACTGCCATCATAAAGCATTAAGTATTTCCTCAGCATCCTCGCCGTATGAGGGCAACCACAGTGGGTTGGTTCTTCTGTTTATGTAGTTCACTGCAGCTCTCCTTGCTTCAGTGAATCTAGGTCAAATTACACTGGCTCAGGATTTGGCTGCACTCTTGAACTTTAAACCGATTACACATTTTGATTTGTCAGTGTATTTTCCATGGGGTCAAATCCCACTTTCATGAAGTGAGAGGGTGTATAACATTGCACAGGCATGGCAACTTATGCTTACAAAAGACTAGGTAGCACTAAGGTAAGCATAAACATGAGGACTGTATTTAATAGGTTCCAGTATTTATATCTCTACAAGAATCCAGAGGTAGAGGGATAGACAGAAGCTAGGATATGTTTTTCATTTCCCTCAGAGGATTTTATACCCCTGTAATCTGAAGTCAACATAGAAAGACACCTAACTCTTCTAAGCATTTATAAACTTCATGGCCACCATATCAGGATATGGACCTTGATATGGGCATACACTGATTGCAGAACAGACACAAAGGGCCCTAGACAGAGCAACAAATGCCTCTTCTTTTTTGACAGTAGCCAAAATAAACCCCTGTCTCGTTGTCCATTGGTGTTTGTTAGTTTCTCTGAATACTGCATGAGAAAGAGTGTTGCAAAGACAATGTTCTAGCCCTTGAATAGTGACATGGAAAGTGGAAAAGAACATTTTTCAACAGACAGAAATCAACTCAGCACAAATACCTGATGACACAGCATCCAGTGCTACAGCACTCACACGATCTCTCCAGCTCCATCAGAGTGAAGAAGGAACAGGCTTCAGCAGTGAAACCATCCACAACAAGAGCAGGGAGGCAGGGGTTTGCCAGCTGACACAGAATTAATAAGCTATGAGAAAGCATGCTGAGAAACTGTGTATAAAAGAGAAAAAATAGACCCTACTTGCATAGAAACTCAAGAAGAGACACTGAAGCCTTTTGCACATGGTAGAATTGATTAGGAAAAAAACCTTCCAGGAACTGAAGTAAGAGTCCACCAATTCATTTGCATAGTTACAGATACCTGCTTACCAAAACCTGCATGCTGCCCTTGGTGTTGATCCCTTTCCTCTCTAGGAAGATCCTTTGATTCTTCAAGACTGATCACTGTATCTTCATTGCAAGCAGTCTGACTTGTGAAAAAAGCACACTCCTGTTGTTCATCAGGCACTCGATTTTACATTCATTTAACTTTGTAGCATCTCTTGATTTTGTTGTATAAAAAGGTTAATCATATGAAAACACTTTAAATTTGAACCTCTGACTCAATCAAATTTGGGGAAAAAAAACTGCAATAGTATTTTCTTTAGATATTAGTAAACTCCAAAGTAAGGCAAATATAAAGGGCTGGTAATTCCCTGATCTAAGCAAAATTCAAGTGTAAATAAATAGAATAACATCATAGTTCTTCCTGATGCCTTCATGCCATGGTATATGAGAGTTTTGTTAATCAGTGCCTGTAAAACTTTAGAAGCTGAGGCATTGATAAGCCTCATACAGAGTCTGAAGTTTGTATTCAGTGAAAAGGTAATATGTCACAAGTGCAGCCTGATTTGTAATTAAAGAAGGTAGTGGAGAAGGGGGGGGAAATTATGAGGATGGAATTAACTGTACCACTGGTTGTTCCAGCCAGAGAGCTGCTGGGATGAGCCTGCCTTGTGAGGCAGTGGTGGAAAGGTACAAAAAGGATTGCCCAGCGGTAACAGAGAAGAAACACCCTGGGACGTGCAGCTCTGTCACATTATACATGCCACACTTCAGACTTCAAGCACATCAAGTTTATCAGCCAATTTGTGAGCGCCTGGCAACAGTGGAGCTTGTAAATCCATTATCTGCATACACCCTCCATGGCTTGCCTTATGACATGCTAAGTACACGGGCCACAATATCTGAATGACTGCATCTTTACCCACGGGACTGGTGCACAGCTGACGAGTACAATATGAAATGAAGTGAATATTTATGACTTCCGTGGGGCTTCTTATCTACCTAAATAACAGAAAAAGCCACTTTCGCTTTTTGAGGACTAGTTAAATTCAGATCTAGGAGGGTAAGTAGAATTCTTTACATCTTCAAGAAATGACAACATTATATTGACATTAATACTGAAAGTAGTCTGACTTGGTGTCAGTCTGACAACAACAGAGTGATAATTTTAAATATTGGGTTCATCTAGGTAATGACTTTTAAACTGCACTGCATTTCCTTTTCATCAGTCAAAACTGACTGTGATAAAGTGATAAAGGTCAGCTCTCCCATACTGAAGGAAATCAAACCTTCTCTGGTGGAAATTTGTATACAAAGATGGGTAATTAGAGAATAAAAAATTAAGATAATTTTCATCATCATTTCGAGAGATTTTGATTTTTTTCCCCCTAAGGAGGATGGATATGGAAATGAAGCAAGAAATAGTTCATATTCTGTGCCATCATTTGAAAACCAAACACAGCAAGAAATAGAAATTAGAAGTAGGGTGACCAAGTTTTAAAAAAGTATCCTAAACCCAAGCATAAGGAGCCACAACCAAACTGTTCTTCCCCTAGCTCTTAAAGAACCTCCTACAGGGTGCTAGCCAGTAGTCACCATTCATGGTGCTTTGCAGCCAGTGAAGACAATGTGGTACGGCAACCTAACAGGGGGAATGACTTACACATGTGATAAAAAGTCTACAGCTGTTGTTATTTCCTCTGTGTGACAATAACTGACGAAGTTTACAGACATTTTGTATCATTAGGGCATAACCATGCAGCACAGTCATTAGCATTTTTATTCTGATGAAAGTGCCAGTCTGGGTGTTTCCATGGTGTGATGGGTTTAAGAGTCTGGGCTCTAAAATTCCAGTTATGTGTGGATTAAACTCTAGGATACCCACTGTTGGGGCTGATGGAGAAAGGGAGCCAATTAGCTTGTGCACCCTCTTATCCCATGCCAGCAGACAGCGCTCTGTTATTTGGGTTCCACACACTTGTAAGAAGAGGTGTCCTTGGAGTTCATTAGGGTTCATTTAGGATTTTAAAAGAGATAAATTTAGAATTGCTTTGGAGGAGGAGACATAAAAGAACTTCCATACTCTGTTTTCTTCTTTATTAAGCTTGAAAATCAACTGTCATTTCCTTTCCTCTCCTTGCCCAGTCTTCTTTAAACATGACTGAAGTCCAAAACATGAATTAGCATTTGAAATATAGTATTTTGCCCTCAAGGATTTAAGGGAGAAATGGAAGGAAGAAAAAAAGTTAAGGACCAGCTACCAGAAGAAGATATTTCCCTCTTTAATTGTTGTTTTGTGTTCTCAAGTGACACTTTGGAAAACAGGCATCAGATTCTGTTTCATTATTTCCCTATATTACACTTGGGTTTTCACATCCAACTAGAAGTAAAACAATCCTTTGTTTCTTGCATTTTGCTGTAAGCATGGATAAAACTGTTCCAAAAAGCAAAGTGCCTTCAAATTGGCAAGGAATAAATGGTTGGCAAACTTTTTGAGAGTGATTTCCTTGTCAGGGAATTGGCACATCTCTTGGTAAGGCAGCTCTGAATATTACTATCCACACCCGCTTTCTCTCCAGTTGCTGGCTGCAGCCAGCCAAGTTGCTTCTGCCGCAGTTTAAAAGATTAGTTGTGAGGTTGTGCAAGTTCTGATCTGGCAGGAGTTGGTATTTGTGTCAGAACCATGTTTTACTGTGCACATGGTTTATTTTTTTTTCAGAGTTTGTTAATAGTCCATGCAATTCCAGGGGGAAAAAACATGAAGTCTGGTTTTATAGTTATATGCTTGTCAATTTATTATTTAAATATCTTTATGTACTAAGTAGTTTAAACAATTTTCATCATGACTGGCTACTCAAAATTATCTTCCTCCCCAAATTCAGATGCTTGTGTGCTATGAAAAACATCCCATGCAATGTGATATTTTTTAGGAATAGCTGCATCTGTCCTCTCAGCTGTTAGTATTATGTGCCTTCCTGGAGTAGCATTTCAGTGTTACTTTGCTGTTACAACAGAGACTGTACTGTGGATTTAAATCTTAAAATCAACCCTTCTTACCTAGGAGTACCCTCTTACCTTGATTTGACTTCTTTCCAAGGCTTATCTATTAATACTGACAGAAGGCTATGCATGAAGTCAGACAAAAACTCTGTATTTTCAGGTTAATGGAAGAAATATGAAAGGTCAAAGACATAGAACACAAATATATCAGAAATCAGTCCAGATTAGCAAAGTCTTTATAGGTTCCTTTCTTCATCCCACTTCCTACTGCTACTGAAAGCAGAAATGAGAGATGTCTTCCAGCCAGCAGTGATCATCATTCTCCAAATAGTAGACAGCTTATTTATGTGAGTTACCTAAGAAATCCAAATCTTCTCTCAAAAATTAGGTACTTCCACTGAAAAATGTGTTAGAAGAATCTGGATTCACCCTCAGAAACAGCCTTGGAGATTTTTCCAGTTCAAATACTGGAGCTATTGGCTTTATCTGGCACCTTAATGATTAAGAAACATGAGAAGGTAGTGCTCAATCAGTCCTTCCCCAGAAAAATAAAGTACATCACATCTCCAGTTTTACAGCATTCTTTTCAATTTCCAGGGCTCTGTTTTCTGGCGGAAATTTAGTTACATATTCTCTCTAAGATTTTTTTATTTTTCTGGTATGTGTCAAAAGCATCACAGGATCTTCATGCTCTCCTTTGAAAGCTGAGATACAGCTTGTGATTTCTTGGTGCAGAAACACATTTGAAACTTATCTTTAAAACTGGCAATTTGTGCAAGGCAACAGAAAAGGTAGCATTTAGCTTTACTGCTCTGCAAAATACAAATAGCTCTCCATTTCAGGGAAAACTGAAATGAAAACCTTTTGGGTTTAATTCGGTCATTTTCTTACTGTAGACTTTGTAACCCTGCATTTTAATAGTATCTGCAAAAACCCTTGAAAGATAAAAGGCTAGATGACAGTTATTTGGTTACAATAACTTAAAGAAAAACTAAAAAGTATCCCTCATAACCTACCCTGGAGGAAAAAGAACCGCTCTTTCCCCCCTTTACATTTACTAAATCAGCAGCATAATTTTATTTCAAATCTGGTGTAACTAAATTGTCCCCTCAGGACTAAATTGAATTTTTTTTTTTCACAAAACAATTTGTTTTTCATCAATCAGGGAGTAATTTTCTTCTGTTTGCCAGACACCTTTGGGAGATGTCAGGGTTAGGGTTAGGGTTAGATCAGAAAGTGTTTTGATGGAAAGGTACAAAGTTGAAAGCAAAGACAGAGAGCAATGTCATTAGGACAGGTATAGAAGGGAAACAAGACAGCACTACCCCATTTTTCCCCAGATGTGTTTTCCTGAGTTTAAAGGCGTGTGAGTATTTCAGTGTTCTGGCTTGTTAAACCTCAGGTCTTGCTGAAGTTTGACATGCATTCTCCAAGCACTTAATAAACCTAACAACTCCTGAGCACTCAATAGGATAAGGAACATCCTGATCAGCTGAAAATGAGAAACCCATACTAGTCCCCTGGTCTTCAGCAAATTTGGGGTTTCATGTGTTCTTGCTTCCTTTACAAAGGCATCCCCCCACTGTTCCACCTCCAAGTATGAACAGCATTGGTAAGACAGTGGTGTAAGTGT
Organism: Dicrurus megarhynchus; assembly: GCA_013399195.1. NCBI lineage: Eukaryota > Metazoa > Chordata > Aves > Passeriformes > Dicruridae > Dicrurus > Dicrurus megarhynchus. The sequence continues at coordinate 383,001 of VXAD01004815.1, forward strand.
AATTCTCAGACGTTTTCATTGGATACAACAAGGTGGTTGTTTAAGCAAAGAGGATACAATATTATTCAAATAATGATTCAATGTCAATTAAGAACTCTGAACTAAATAACAAAGTAGAAAGCAAAGTGAGATCATTAAATACCTGTGACACTTCATTCATCAATCCAGAATTAGATGGGGTTTCAGAATTTGTTACCTGAAATGATCATGCATTTGACTCCACAAGGCAGTTTAGGATATACTTTGATCAATATACAGTTGATCAGCTCCTCAGGTTAATACTGCAGGTAACTGAGTTTAAATTAGGAAGGAGAAATATGCACAGTCAGAACAAAGGAAGCTTTCAATTTCAATTAGAGCCCTCAAATAACACAGTGTTTATACCTAGCTGGGGAAAGTACCAGAGGATGTCTTCAGACATCACCTCCTGGTTTCTTTCTTATAACCTTCATAAAAGAAATAATTTGAAATAGATGGATTTTCTTTAAAATCAGTGGTGCTTGCAATTCTTTTATTTTACTTGCTTACCTAACTCTCACAGCTATCACACATTTATTCCCTCACCACATTTCTAGATTGCATAGACTTAAACAGAGGCATATATTTCTTGTTATAGTTGGTTTTCCAAGGGAAAGCATCTTAGTGCTGCTTTTTTGTCTGAAACATCTTAGTACTCTATAATATTAAATAACTAGATTTACCATTATTACCTCTGCCACTCTTTCAGACAATGCATTTCACTGGCAAACAATTATTCTGTGTCTGCTAGTTGGTTTTTCTCCCTTAGTTGGTGTTTTTTTGGGCAGGGGGTTGAGTACAGAAGGTTCTCATTTTATCTGTTTTTAAATTTTTCTGTACTGAAACTTAAATCAGCTGCAAGCACCTTCTGTGCTGCTTCTAACTTCTCCTGTAAAAAAATGTATTTATTACATTTACACGTGAGAAATTTTCATCTCTTCAAATAGTTATTCCTAACAACACACATTTAATGCAAAGTAAGAAGTGATGCTTATCCTTCTCGGAAACCTGAGCTTGTAAGGATATTCATCTTCTGGAAAGTGGTACTTGATCAGTGCCTGTGATGTGTATCAGGTCTCAGATACTTCAAGCTGACCTTGCCAGCAAGTCTGCTTTCCTCCCACCTGCTATCTGTCTACTACAGAGCAGCACTGAACCTCGTTGATGCTTCACTGTCAAGGGAAGCAAAATTTTTCCAAATGATCTCTATCTTTGTAATGGCTGTCTCTTCTGAGAACCAATTCAGTTAGTCCAGATGGGTGCAACAGCCACCGCGGTGCAGCGCTCTCATGGAGCTGTTATGTCACATGGAAATTCCCAACTTCGGTGGCGCTTGACTTTACAGGTCAGCTTAGGCTGATCCTATCAGATGATCTTCCTGAATGCTGAAGAAAGCTAGCTGTGTGAAAAGCCTCCACCAAGAAAGCCGATCTTCTAATACTGGACATAATCACAAAGGCACAAGATGTATTGCAAGACCAGCAATACCCACTGGAGTACTGGCTGTCTTCTAGTCACATTTTCTTTACATGTTATTAGATATTGTGACATGCTTACCCTTTTGAGTTTTTCAGGTTTTACTTTTCTTCTTTCAGTCAGCAGTTACTGGTAAATGGTATCTGGCATCAAATGATAAATTAGAAGATAAATGTCTATTAAAACTCACAAGCTTGAAATCCACTTGATTTAAAATTTAATGTACAGATTTTAGAAATAGATATTTTTTAGTTAAAACTTCATGCTTCTTTCCCAGAACAATTTAAACTCCTAAATGAAAAGCTTCCTGTACTGAGTTTTGTACCTGCATTTGTCACACAGAAGTTAGATGGTTTTGTACATGAGTAGTGACCTCGAAGTGAAATTGAAAGGCTTTGCATGTGTTGGAAGATTAAGGCTGAAACCTTAGAAGCTGGGATGTGAACTCTCTAATCCTCAGCAGCATGCTACAAACACCTCCCCCTCCTCCATTCTTTTCCTTCCCTTTTTTTCCACTTGCATTCCTATAAATAGCTCAGGAAAGGGTCTATCCATTTGGGCAGAAACTACAAGAAATGGCACAACAAATGACTGCAAACCAAGAAAAACTGTTTCTCTACTGGGCAAAAGAACACACCCAGATCTCCTTCACCCAAACTGGAAGAACAACAACAATCCCGTGAGCTGAGTGCTGTTACTTTTAAGAATGTGGCTAAAGCAGGATACAGCATGACCTATCTTACCAATCCCTGCATGGAGAGCAACAGATAGAAAACGTGCACACACATACCTCAAACTGCAGCACTGAGTTACCTTGCCAGAGTCCTTCATTCCCTGTTTTTAAAAAGAAATTAAGATACAAAGGCTCCAGTCCTGGCAGTGGGTCCGGTGAGTCTGGCCAAGGGGAGTGTTACATCCATGTGGAAGTCTGCTGGTCTCTCCAGCCTGGCATTTACCCATAAAGTGTTGGGTTATAATTGTGCTATGAACATGCCCCCACATAAATCTCCTGCTTCTTCCAGGAGCAAGGGAATAGGAATTTGTCCTGGTTTAATATCCTTGTATAACTCAACAACTTGAGCAGGTTAGACAGAATATGTATCAGGGTAGATTTTGCCTTTGGGCAGGTACTTAGCCCAGTTCGACTAAGTGTTTATGGGTGCAATTTTCCACAAAGGAAATACAGCTTGGCGGAATTCATCTTAGTAGATTAAAGGTGTAAATAAGACACTCAGTAGAGGGTTTGGGAAAAAGAGCAAACACATAAGCATTATTATAGATGTGCTTTTGTGGGTTTTAATCCCACTTTGTTCCTTTCTGGGCTTTCTGAATTTACAGAGTCAGTAAAAATCTTAATTTACAGGTATTCCTTTTAAATATTTTTCTAGATTTACTGTTACAGTGAAAAGCTTGAAAGTATGACTTCTAGATTGTGTAAATTTACTGAAATAAGAACTTGGTGATTTAGCTCAGTAAAAATGCAGGGCAGAGGGGTTTGATTTGGGGGATCTGTACTAAAGAAGTCACTACAAAAGCTAGCCAAGGATATGAACACCTGTCTGCTCCTGTTCCAGCTGTGCCAGCTCCGAGGCACACACCACCATTCTTTTGTTGCAGGTCACTGTCCTGCACAGCTCCTCACGTGAACTTGGTAGAGTGTATTTTAAGAGTTCCTGTTTGGATAGTTTCAATTAACCAGTGCCTGTATCTGAAATAGGTAACAGCTGTACAACCAGCACTGCCAACAGCTCTGCAGTGGCATTCCCAGCCCAGGGGAAGCACAGATGAGAAGCCAGTTGCATGGGAGTCCAACTCTCCAGCCAGCACAGTGGCTTTCATGGTACTTAAAATGCCACAGATGTTCAGCTCTGATTAATTTTTCTATATGTTTATGAGGAGTTCAGGGCAGTTAAATAATTTAATCAGCTGGAGACTGTTCTGCTCATGAGGATGAAAGTATTTTCAGGACCATTATTTGTTTCTGAAAAAATAAGGTATCCTGTGTTACAATTCTCTATTTACTCATGGAACCTTTTGTATTTAAAACATGCTTCTGTACACATTCTGTAGCTATTGCCACTTTAAAGCACTTCAGGAGTATGAAATTAATAGTAGTGAACTTCACAAATTCATTGATATATTGACCATATGTACTGTACACAGTTAAGTGATGCAAACAAAATCTGCATTTCATTCATTTTCTTACATACAGTACCTATAGCATTTTATATATTAGAAGAGCATTCTACTCTATACATCCTGACTAGGTGACTTCATTATTGTTTTGAAACAAGTGTTAATTACATATATGTAGGAAGTCAGTTTTTCCAACATCTCTCACAGTTTTCCTTCTTTGTTCTGTGCTTCACAGGCTGTATTCTATCTTCTACTGCTCTTGTCCTTAGCAAAAGTGTGTCTATAAAGGGAGTTAACACTGCAGGAAAAAAGTCTGAGTTAAGCAATTATTTAGTTCATATTTTACAAGTTGAGTTTTTGACCTACGGTTTTCTGAAGGACTGCTGACAATTGCCTGTCAAAGAGTGCAAGATATAAAAAGCACCCTAACGCTTTATTTAATTTTTATATGTTTACATTTTAATACTTTATTTTCACTTAGTTTCTTGTCTTTTAAAGAGAAAAACACGCAGCCCTACTTTTAAGTCTGCCCAGAGGAACTAGAAATGCTACCCACACAGATTTTCAAATAATCCTGCCTTGTCTCCCCTGCCAGCAGCCAAGCACCCCCCAGCAACTCGTGCGAGATGTTTAAGAAACTCAGGCAAAACTGTTCAGTGGGGGAAAGCCCTGGTCAGGGAACACATTTTATAAAATCCTTTTTGATCCCCCCTGCCTGTCTCAGAAGGGGCAGGCAGTCCCTTGCACATTAATCCCTGCCGTGGGGACACAGTTGCAGACATCTGGGACGGCAACCAAGAAACCTACTTCTTTGGCATAGAGTGCCCTTTGTCTTCCTGCACTGCCAGGATTGTGGGAAAACCAGAGCTCTTGCTTTTGGGTTTTTCTGGGGGTTTTGTTTTAGTTTGGGGTTTTTTTAAGGTTCTTTTTCCAACAAGCCATGAGATCGTGTGCAGAGGCTTAGGATCTCCTATTCATCTTAGATCGTGAAGTTTGTTACAGTAGAAAATGAAGAGATTTTCACAGTACCAGAAAGGATATGTTGTCAGCTTGTCCCTGTTTCTTTCTCCAGAAAAACAATCAATTGGGTACGCCAAGTACAAAATAAAGCCCTGCATGCATTATACTAACTTATGAAATCAGCTTCTCAGCAGCAACAAAATCTGTCTGCAAATAGCAAGGAAAACAAACTTGTCAAGATATGGCATACTGAGAAAACTGAGCTGCTGTGCAAACTTCTTGTTGTAATTCTCCTCTACCATTTCATTTGCTCCCTGTGCCCTTCTTGTTTATTGGATGGGTCTAAATGTAGGATGTGATATCTTTGCTGCAAAAACCATGTAGTTGTACATGTGGCAAATTTTGTGCAAACACTCTATACCTGGTATATATTTGGGGAATATCCTGTTCCAAAACCAAATAATCTGGTAAATCCAAAGCCTTAAAGGGGTGATTGCCTCCTTTGTTTCGGTAGAATTATTTTCCTGTGCTTCTCAAAGTGAAGCTGGCTGTCTTGCTCTTATAGAAGGAGAAATTATATACTGGTTCTTCATACCCAGTTTGGTTAGGCATCCCTTACCAAGCCTAGTTGTTTGGAAGCAGGTAAATTAAGCTGTGCAGGCTTTCATATCACTGATGTAAAATTAATTCTGACACTGATCTGTCTTCCCAATGCCTTGTAAAGTCAACAAGAGCTGAACAGACCATTAAGAAAGCAACTGTAACAGAATTAACCTCTCCCTAAAAAAACCTCTGTGGGGTTCTTTGCTTCTAACTTTAAGACCTGCCTGCTGCAAAGGAAACTTCTGTTACTCAATTCAGAACCAGTTCCTAAGGATTGTTGCTTTGCTTGAAAAAGTGATGTATTCACTCAGGCTGTTAGAAGGAGGCAGAATTTTTAATCTATTCTTTCATTTTTAACTGATTTCCTTTTTGGTTATTCCCTCACAGTCGTACATTCTTGTCACATTGTGACTGACAGGAATTGTGCTCCAGCTCAGGTCATTCTGTCATTTTAAATCTGATTGTTAGAGCAAAGGAAAAAGGAGGTCAATAATTGCTACCATTTTCTTGGGAACTGACAGGCCACATCTGAGATCTCCCTAGAGAAATCTTCTTTAATTACAAGTTAAGCTGATGTTCCCCTGTGTAGCAGGTAGAATTGAGCAGGATTACTTTTAAAAGGATTGCACTGCTCTGCTTTGGTGACAGTTTCATTTTGAAATTCTGATAACAAGCAAGAGGATGGATTATAAAGATACGGTTCTTGGGAGTGTACATGGCTGACCCATACTGCAAATTGGGCCACGACAGCAACTCATCCTTTTTACTCTTCTTTTAAGGCCATATAAAATCTATTTTAAGTGCTGCAATTGGCTTGCATTATTTTAGTGACTACTTAGTATGATTGCAAAGAACATAGCAAAAAAAGTTTGGAAATTGTAGAAGGGAAATCATGCAAGCAGTGATTCAAGAAAGGGAATTTTTTGTCTTGGAGACACTGTGACCCCCAGCCTTTGATAAGATTGAGCAATGAAAAATGTGTAAAAGACAGAATGCTTTCAAGCACTTCAATTATGAAAGGGTTTTGTAAAACCAAGTAAATATTAATGGTTCTTAAATCACTTTTCTTCTAACCCATGGAACTGTAGTGCAGAAACCTTCCAAATCCCCTTTCCTTGTACTTTAAAAAAAAAAAAGCTTGAACAGGTAATTAATTTTGCAAAAGCAATTTATCTCGCAATAACCGATCTGACAGTAGCATGACTGGTAAAATAATTCTTGCCTCATTTTATGTGAGCAGTTAGTATTTTCTATGACTCCTAGCAGGTTGCACAGTCCAAAAACAAGACTGATGTCTGAAATAGCTCACATGCTTACAGTGTTTTCACTAAAATTCTTCTGCCTCTTAGTGCTTTCTCACCTGTGGTATTGATGGTGTTTCCACCTGATTTGAATCCTGACAGAAACCATAAAGCAGCTATTCCTCCATTCTTATTCCTATGTGTGGGATGAGCAGGTGCAGTGCTGAGCAGGACTACAAAACCAAGTGAAAATAGACCTCTTGTTAAACAAAATTTAAAATCCCAAAGCAGAAGGAAGCTAAATATTAGTGCCCTTTTTTCAGAAGTGAAAAGTCTGGAGTATGTTGGCTCCTCAGCTGAAAACAGCTCAAACTCTCATTTCCAACGTGAGTCACCAACCATCAGCCCACAACTAATCAGGCTTGAGAGAAAATTGTTCCTCCAGCATCTCCTGGTTGTAAAGGCCTGTCACACAGAACTGAGGTGCTTGCAAAGTGCCTGCTTTTGGCAGCAACCCTCAAAGCCAGGCAATCCATTTCCAGGAGTTTTACACCAAGTAAAGTGTTGCACAACTCACTCCACAAGTGTAACTGCACTAAAGCAGTACATGCTGGGGTTTGGGCTTTCGTCGTGCATTATTATAAATTTGGCAGTATGAGGCAGAACTTGCCCTTCTACTTCACTACAGCTAAAATCTGGCATTTTCAGAGAGCCATAAGAAACCTCTCTTTGTGAAACCTCACAGTATCACAAGTTAAAACCCAGTCTTCTGGAGAGAGAAGGAAAAAATAGAAAGCAGGGTAATTTTTGTTAGCTAGGAAGAGAGAATGAAAACACAAATGCAAAGCTTTTACAGTTTGGTCTTCATTTTGTATCACAATATTTTAGAAAGGTGAATGTTAGAAGATCCAGAAGTGAATTTATTTTTATTTCCTTTCATTGCATTGGGTTATCATCCATTGGGTTTTCCAAAACTCCTTTATGCGTGAGATAATGTTATCATTCCTTAAGCTGTTGTTTCAGAGAAGCATTTCAGCAGCAAGGGTTGCCTGTAGATTCACACCTGTAAAAAACAAGAAGAAAGTTGTCAGTGAGGGTGGATATTGCAGCTGTAGATGAGAGGGATTACAGCTGCTGTGGGCCGTGTGCCTGCACTGTGGTTACAGCCACGAGCAGGATGGGGTGCAGGCATGTTTTAGGAAAGACCAAGCATAGCAGGTCTCCTTGGGTCACTCTGCTGTTCCGAGGTGACCAGCTAAAGCCTGGCCTGGAGCTCAGAGACCTGAAGCAGTGTGTGCATGCTGTTCTGGGGGGCAATGAGCAAGCTCACCAAAGGGATCTGCTTCCTCAGGGCGAGGAACACTTGTACCCACAATTTGTACCCACAAGTGCCACATGGGCAGCAAGGCAAAGTCTCTGCCTTTAGTAGGCCACTGTTTCTCTTAAAGCTCTCTGTGAATAATATTCAGAGAGCCATAAGATGCCTAAGGAGGGGTTGTTAAAAGAGCCGTGTGCTCTGACTCATGTGGAGGCCACCCAAACTCACACTCCACAGAGGAAAGTGTGGAAGTTTCTCAACTTTCAAGCCACAAAGTCATCTGCTTCCCTTTCACCAGAAGGAAAGATAACACAGGAACAGATACTGAAGGATGGCGTTGGCTTTCTGCCACCAGCTGCTTTAGCAGAAAATGGGAATTAAGTCAGGGGAGGTCTGTGCCAAGTCCCTTATGGCCTTGCTCTTTTCTGTGGTAGCTTCTATCTGCCTGTGGGAGCTGTTGGTTTGACTCTGCTCTTTCTCCACTGTGGGCAGTGACAGGGGATGTTTTCTGGGCCCACAGTTCCTATTGCTTTAACATTCTGGTCTGGTTTGGGTGTGGAAACACCCACAAAAAGTACCATTGGCACAAATGGAACTGCATAAAGGTGACATTATTCACCAGAGACACGTGGAATCTGCACTGAAACTTGGTTTAGGTGCACATTTGCCAAAAGATCAGCTTCTAACTCCCCAAAGAGCAGAGGCATACTATCAAGAGGAAAGATTTCTTCTTTGAGGAACCTGGTCTAGTGGAAGGTCCCTGCCTGTGGTAGGAGGGTTGGAACTAAATGATCTTTAAGGTCAAACTACTCTTCTACCTAACTTGAACTCATATCTGACATCTTTTTATGACTTTCTTAACTGCTTGGGCTGGCACATCCCGCTGAATTTTTGAGGGTAGTCAGCCATCACCAGTATCAAAGAAAAAGGAAAAATTGGAACTGAAATAATTAATCTCAACATCTGGATTCTAGTCCCTGCTCAGACACATACTTAAGTTTTCCATAGGAAGACAAGAGCTGTAGTTGAAGAAAAATAAATTCCAGAGTTAACTGCTAGTCTGATTCTAAACTGCAGGGCAGATTTAGAATGCAAGCTGAAAGTCCACTGAGATACTAAACAGAGAGCAGGTGTGAACACTGGCATCGCAGGCACCCCTGGCACGCTGGCTGCTGCTTGCATCCAGGTACTGCTTCCTTATCTTGGCTGTGTTTGCAAGGGGAAATACTTGTGTAGGTGCCCAGCTTCAGAAACAGCCGCTGGCAATCAGAGGGAAGCAGCCACAGCTGCTCAGTTACCACCCTCCAGAAAGGGAGCTCCTGTTCCCTCTCCAAGTCCATCTGTCTGCACAGTGCAGGGAGCCAGGTTCCCAGGCCTTGTGCCTTGAATGGCACACCTCCCTTGGGACTCAGAGCTCATCAAGACACCTCAGCATCACACACCACAACGTTACACCTGAGACCTCTTGGAAGATTCAACTCTTCCTTGAAAGATCTGTTTGAGAAGAGAGAACACAGAACTGAAATTGAAGATGAAATTAAATTCAGTTTGCCGGTGTAAGGAGCAGCTTTTAGCATGCTCCTGGTAATTTAGGCAGTCAAATATTCTGCTTCAGGTTTGATACAAATACTACTGGCAGCCTCCTGCTTCCCTTCAGGCACTGCTAAGCCCTGTGGTAAAATTTCTCTGACCAGCAATAAATTAAGAGTATCTGAAGTCAGGCCACCTACGCAGCTTAAATGCCAGATAAAACCTCTGACTACATTTAGCTGTGTCTTTCCATGCTTACCAAACTTTACATCCATTCACTTTTTATGTCAGAAATGGCCAGCCAGTCTTCTTGTTGAGGAATTCACTGAAAACTGCATTTTCTTCCAGGTCGTGTAACCTGAGCAGCTACTGAGGGAAAACCTGCAAGCCTGCCTTCCCTTTGCAGCTACCTTCCCCTTATCTTTACATCCTCAGTAACACCATCATCAACTCAGTTCTCTCTTCAGTGACTAAATCAGCACAAGAGAAAGTATTCAGCACTTCTGGCTGTAATCCCTGTTCAAACAGCTGTTCTCAACTCCCTCCAGAGGAAACCAACCTATTTGATGAAGCAGTTGCCCCACCAACTTGCTTTGTCAGATAACAGGCAGACCTTCAAGCTACCAGCCTCACATAGGCTGCCAACCTGCAGCCGGTCATTTCCAAATACATGTGAAAAATAACCTTCAACTGCAAAAAGAAACTGTCAAAAAAGGTGCTGAATCTGGTAATATCAACTGGGAAAATATCCAGACATTTGCACATACGCATGAAAGCTTTAGCAGTGGAATGAATCATGTATTGCATAACATGAAAAATTAATAGGAGTAAAATATGATCTGGTTGAAAAACATTGAAAATCAAATAAAGTTTTTCAGACCAGACATGGCACCTCACTGAAACCTTTTAGAAATACTGTATGTTTCACAAACATAGACAGTACTGTTCTATGCTACCTTCAAAGCTGCTCTTGAAGTTTTTAAAATAATTTACTGACCACAGTAACAACATCTTTCTTTCTTGCTCACTGTCTAATGTGAAAGCCTTTAGAAGAAATAGGAAGAGAAAAGAAACATACAAAGACCATTCACTTTTTATTTTCTGTGCTAAAGCTGAAATAGCCTTCTTTTGTTTATTTTTTCCACCATACCATGTTTTTCAGAGATTTTTGTGTTACATTAATATGTATTACACAACTTGCATTTCCAAAACAAAGATAGAGCTCTCTCTTTTCTCGGAATTCTAAAAGAATGACTATATATTTAGATGGAGTAGTTCACAGATAGTTCTTTTCCTAGCTATTCTTGCCTATTTTCTGCAAAGTAGGAGCATTACCAAACGTTGTCCACATATTATACAGGCACCTCTCCAGACCCAGACCGCCGGCAGAACTTCTCTCACTTCCCTTAGCTTCAGTCACTTCTGTCACGCCAAATTACATGCCTTTGAATGACAGATGGAAGGACTCAAGCAGTGAGATTGCTACTGCAGCAAAGACATCTACCCTGGATCCATCTTATGTTGGCAACGAGCCCTTTAGCCAGCCCAGGTTACCACAGAGGGCTGTGCTGCTTCTAGGAGTTCCGGCAACACCACTCTGCTGGGTAAGGCTTCTGTGGCACGGCCCCTAATCTTGGTCAGCCTCCAGAGTGGAGAGAATGTCCTGAAATGTGGGACACGGAAATTACCATGTCAAGTAAAGACTCCAGTTTCTGTCTCTTCAAATGATTAATCTAAAATGCTAATAAAGAAGATCTAAGATAATGTCTCTTCTAGGTATTTTTTTCCTCCCTCTCTCCCTCCCATTACATCCATGGGATATAGCAGCAGTCTCATCCCCCAGCTAGCTGTGTTTCTCTCATGAGCTCGCTCCAGCTTGTTCCTACTCTCAGTGAGATTATCTAGCAGTGAGATCCATATATTAAGCATAAATTACACAAAGCAACAGTTTATTGCCAGCTCCTGGATGTCCTCCCTCCCAATTTCATTGAACATCTCCCTTCTTATAAGACACAATTCATAGCAAAATCTGCCTCATCTTTCTGCCTTCAGCTTCAACTTTCTCTGCAGTTCACATATAAATCCTTAGATAAGTGCTTTTTTTTGGGATTGTTTTTACATGTGTTTCCCCTACAGATATAACACACAAATCATAGAAGGTAAAGATGACAAAATCCTAGAAAGTTGGCTGAAGCAATCTGTGGTGGAGAATTGTCCCCCATTGTACATCTTTGATCAGGAGTAATTTTAAATGCTTCAAGTAATAAAAAGCTAAACAATTTAATCTATAAGCAGTTCTGAGCTGGACTCAACTTTGCTTCGTTTCATCCACTATTTCAGCCATTCTAGAGCTAACACTACCATTTACAAAATCTTCTTTAATATTTGTATATTTAAATACATGCATGGTAGCATCTAAGATCGGTTTCTGTAAGCATGCTGATAAATTTGGATTAATTCCAGTACTTCTCAGTCACTGCCTATGTATAGAGCAGAACTCTTCAGGGAATTAAGGAAAATTTGCCATTTAAATAATAAAAATAATCATATAGCTAATACATGTATTTTCTATCAGGGTCGTTTAAAATATCACAGTTACTTCCAGGAGCTGTATCAGAGAGCAGAGGCTGGCACCCATTTCCACTTTTTCTTTGAAGTCTGAAATGAGATCTTGTTTTGTACAGAGTATCCTAATTTCTATGTAGCTGTGTAAGAACAAGCAACAAATTATCTCAGATTTTTGAGGCACTGAATGACATTCAAAGATTTTGAATGAAAAAAAAAACCCAAACCAACAGTAATACAAAGGGTTTCCAGATAGCATAAGTAAGATTGAATGCAGTTTACTCATCTGTAAGAAGTTTATTTCAGAAAGATTTTTCATGTTTCCATTGGATCCAGATAGTTTGGTTATAAAGCTATATAGAGAGAAAACCTAAATCACCGGGCAATAAATAATGCCTAGTGACAGATCATTGGTATTTTGAGAAATCAAAGGTATTTTTGACAAATCAAAGTTATTTTGATATCTGCACTGTTTAGATAGCATTCACCTAATTTTTACATAGTTTATACTACTTTTGCTAAAACTACTAGAAAACCAGTAGACATCAGTCCCTCAATGAAGACCAACACTGACAAAGATATATAAATGTAGAACAAGAAGTGATGTATTTTTTACATACCCGGTGACTTTGAAATTGTGCTTTAGGTGCAATGGCATGAAAACTAATTCACTTATGTGCACTGTGCTACCTATTCACTTACTTACATTTCTGTGCAAAATTACTGAAATATCTCATTAGAGAGATCTCTGTTGCTTTATCATCATTGACTTTATTCTCCCTCTTTCCACTTGGGTGGTTTGATTTACTCAGATAACCTACTGTATTTTGTATAGGTTTAAGTAAATAGATCTTACACAGATCCGTCCAAAATCCTGTCAAGGTATATACATTGCTAATACCCAGAGCAATGTCCTGTACAAAAGAAGAAACAACATGAAAGACATGTTAATCTTTAGCCTTGTAACCCAAATACCTTCGTTGATAAAGGCTATTACAGTGATTTGCCAGAGAGAAGTGAGTTGTCTGAGCACATTGATTTGTTCAGACTGGTTTTATTTGCTTTTCTTTAGAAATGTGACAGATCATGTTGAGCAAGACATTTGCATCTAATCTGCCCAGAGGTACTATTAAGGACATATTCTAAAACCCAGAAATACAATATAGTCTCTTGTAGCAGTGTTGACAGGAAGGTTACAAGACTAGTCACACAAAATTACCTACCTTTTTTAAAGTAATAATTTTTTTTTCCAAACTATTACTACTAGTTTTAGGTATATAAACAAATATATTTTCTACAACAATCTTAAAAATCTATATCTTGTAAATCTATATTTTTCTTCCTGTAACTAAAATAAGCTGTAAAATGTTGAAAGAGAGGCATAGGCTGGGACATTCTCAAGAACGGTATTTGTTTCTCTGCTGCAAATTACCAATGAAAACAACCCAGGCACTGAATTTTTGTAGTGCTAATTAAGATAGATGGGAACAGCGTTGTCAGCTGGTACAAGTCCCCTCTGTGTCATTTAATCACACTTATAAGGAGGTAGATTTAACTTGAGACTGGCTCATCTACTCAGCATGCTGCCTGCTCATCCTAACCAGGTGTAAGAGGATGCGAGTTGGATCAATGAAGACAGTAACCTGTGTTGGGCGGGAGTGTTGATCTGCTTCAGGGTGGGAAGGCTCTGCAGAAGGATCTGGACAGGATGAATTGATGGGCTGAGGCCAATGGTGTGAGGTCCAGCAAGGCCCATGAAGTGTTACAGGCTTGCAGCAGAGTGTCTGGAAAGCTGCCATGTGGAAAAGGACCTAGACCAATTGACAATCGATGGAAAGCAAGCTAGCAGTGTGCCCAGGTGGCCAAGGAGGCCAAGGATATAAGCAATAGTGTGGCCAGCAGGACCAGGGCTGTGATTGTCCTCCTGTACCCAGCACTGGTGAGGCCACATCTTGAATCCTGAGTTCAGTTCTGGGCCCCCCACCACAAGAAAGACACTGAGGGGCTGGAGGGTGTCCAGAGAAGGACAATGGAGCTGGGGAAGGGCCTGGAGCACAAGTCTTATGAGGAGCAGCTGAGGGAGCTGGGGTTGTTTAGCCTGGAGAAAAGGAGGCTCAGGGGAGACCTTGTCACTCTCTACAACTGCCTGAAAGGAGACTGTAGCTGGGGGGGGTTGGCATCTTCTCCTAGGTAACAAGTGACAGGAGAGGAGGAAGTGGCCTCAAATTGTGTCAGGGAAGGTTTAGATTAGGGGTTAAGAAAAATTTCTTCACTGAAAGGGTTGTTAAGCTCTGGAACAGTCTGATCAGGGAAGTGATTTTATCACTCTCCCTGGAGGTATTTGAAGGACATGTAGATGTGGCAGTCAGGGACATGGTCCAGTGGTGGAGTTGGCAGTGCTGGGTTTACAGATAGACTCAATGACTCAAAAGGTCTTTTCCAACATAAAGAATTCTATGATTCTTTTCTTTTATTCTGCTCTTTCTTCTTAATATTCTACAATTCCTGTTTCTCCATCTAACTGTTAGAAGCATTCAGTACCTAATTTCCATTTCAATGCAGCTGAGAGTAGGTTTGTCTACAGTATTTTAATATAAAAGGAATATACATGGTGTTTAACTGAGTTCTGGACATGTAAGATTTGTTTAGGTAATGTAAGCATGAAAGCAAATAACTTTGCATGCTCATTCCTACAAGTCACTCAAATCCACTACAATAGTTTTTCCAAAACAGTCTGTTAAGTCTAACCACGAAACCATTAAGCACAGCAGTAGGTCTGTTTCAAATTAATGCAGCAGGTGGGCACATCACAGACAAACAGCAGTGTGGCACTTCCCAAAGGGGAGTATCATTGTCATGAAATAATAACAGAACTACTGCATAGCTCAAGGAAGTAAAAATGGAAGCAGATTTTTGCACAAGTCCGACACCTGGAAATCGAGTCACCTCCTGTGACAGAAGCCACCATTAGGCTGCTAAGGTAATTGTCTGAAATTCAGAAAATACCTTTCTTCTTGGGCTGTAGCCAGGACACTTTCCTAAAAGCTAGTTTAGTTTCCTCAGTGCTGTAAAGGTGAAGTATGAGAAATCTTTTTGTATTGAGAAACATTTTGTATTGTGAATCATCAGTTTCTTTTGAACAAGTCTCTTTTTTTGGTTTAGAAAAAGATATACTTTTAGTTTTGGGGGTTTTGTTGGGCATTTCTCCAAGAAAACATTAATGCAGCAGCATCTTGCAGAGACAGAGATTTATAGTCTAAGGCGCTGAAAGAACCTCTCACTGCCACATGTACACAAAAAATCTGTCCTGTCCACTTTGAACAATCTGAGGACCAAAATCAAGAGCGGAAGAAACAGAAGGAAGGGGCTTGGGAGTGCCAGGAGCTTGTCCCTGCCCAGATCGCAACCCAGTCCAAGCAGAGGAATGGAGAGACCAGGGATGGACTTTCCTGGGTGCAAATATGGTTCTTCATAAGGCAAATCTGTTAATGATGTCTGCAGCCCAGGCTGGTGTGGAGATATCTGGCATTCAAATGCACCCACAGCCCACAGCAGCTCTTGCTCTTCAGAGATGCTCAGCATCATTCTGTGTCTCTCTCCTCAGCCTGGCTGCATTTTCTCAGTGCTGAAATTAATTCATCAAGCACAGTAGGCCACTGTTGGGAAGAAGAGAGGAAGAACCTGGCTGACCTCAGGTTGTGGCAAGGAATTGTTCAGGCATCGGCATGCAGGAAGCCACTGCCCGGAGCTGGAGTCTGGGAAGAAATGTTTTGGAGAGATCACCACATCCAGCTGGGGGAAGGACTGTGTAGGTCATGGCTTAGCTCCCAACTCAGTCAAAAACAGACACAAATTTGCTAAACCTGCCAGCTTAGCAGCTTCATTGACTTAGACCTCAAAACACAATGCCTCTATACTGTAACCCTCCTCTTCCTGCCACCCCACATGGCCTGAACTTCATTACTGGACCTCTAGGTTCTTCTGTAGGCTTGTTTTATAGGAACTTGGGGCCTGATTTAGGGAAATCTCAGTTGGCTCACCTTCGCTTAAATTGCTTAAAGATTTTGTTCTTGAAGTGTAAAGCATTGAGATATTTAGCTGAGGAAACATATCAAAGAAGCATCGTTGTTAGAGTGAAAACTACACCCATCACGGTTGGATTTACTGTGACACTTGCTGATTTTCAATTGTGCAACCTTAATTTCCCTTCCTAAAGAGTTCTGGTTTGGGCAGCTTCCAGCAATGAGGCCTGTATCGTCATCTAGACCACAATCTGCCCTAAATTAAGTTTTAAAGAGGTTTGGGGGTTTTCAGTGTACATGATGTTGTGTACTTTGGAAATACTTGAGCATGACACACTTTTTACAAGTTTATTGAAGTTTTTTAAAATCATATTCTCTCTTTGACCCTGAGATAATATCTTTGTCACATGTCCTGTTCTGTATTTTTTAGGAGACCCTGAAAGCTTTTGACCGGGATGTAAATGAGTTTGTGGACTATATGTTTGGACCTCGAGGTAAGCTGCTCCACTTACAGCCCTTTAAAGAAATAATGCTTCTACGGATTACCCCCCAAAAAACTTCTAATAAATTTTCTGAGTAACTTCTTATTGAAAAATGTAAACTAGGCAGAATCACAGTATTATCAGGAACACACCATTATTGTAGGAAATATATCAGTGCAATTATTTGTGATTCCTTTGTTTCTGAGAATATCAAAGAAATTCAGTTTTACATCCTAACGTGGAATAAAAAGCCTGAAAGCTTGAATCTTTCTGAAGGTGGAAGATCTGGTTTGGGACTGATTGTCATTCATAATCTAGTTTGTTTGGTCCAGCTACTTATTGCCTAATTCAGAAGGATACTTGGAGCAAAAGCAACCTGCAGGATCACATCCAAAATTTCAGTAAACCAATAGACTGGGTGGGAGAGCAGATATATCTTTTGACTTCCTATTACTGCTTTCTGGAACAGTTTGGACAAGAGTAACTTAAATTATTGTAGCTTGGAGGTGCCTCATGCTTTGTTAGTATTGAAACAAGTAAGTAAAAAAAACCCCAAACCTAAAATAGGATTGCAGGCAAGGATGAAGCATCGAAGTCAGGGTTAAGAGAGCCAAGCAAATACAAGAAAAGGGGTGAGACAGGAGCTTAGACAGGACACAGTCTTTAGAGTAGGTCCCTGCAAGGCCACCTTGCTGTTGCTAGGGCTGGATTTAACTTCAGGAATCGCCTTGCAAACTTTTACCGTGGTTAAATCCAGAACTGCTGCTCGTGTGGGTGGACATATGCTTATGTATTCTCAGTTTGTTGCAGTAATGTTCTCCATGTCACGGAAGTCCTTGCTTAATTGGAAGGAAAAGGGAAAATGTAGTTTTCTTAAACCCAAGAAATTCTCATTTTTCTTAGCTGGCTGGGTGGCTACAAATTTTTTTCCATCATCTGTACAGTAGTTGTGAAGTTTGAAAGAATGATTTCCAGCAAAGAAACTCTGAACAGCTTGGGAACTGCAGCAGAAGTGGTTAAAGCAGAATAGGTTTTATTAATGGCTTCTACAATAGTACATTTTAATATTAACAAAGAAATGTGATCAGAAGAATAAAAGCACTACTTTTTGGGGTTTTGGTGTTTTGTTTTGGGGTTTTTTTCCCAAATGGACATGATGTTCTCTTTCATTCCTCTTCCTTGTTGGTCCAGACAAATTGTCTGAAGGAATAAGCTATAGTTGATCCAATTCTGAACAGCACAGAGATCCCTTTGGGCTTTTAGAAAGCACTTCAATTAAACAAGTATTACTTGTATTGCTTGCCAAGTACATCACCATCCTTCTTCAGACATCAGTGCTGAAGATAGCTTTGTTTGTCCATGCCTCTTCACTCTGATCTTTAATTTAACTGGTGGTGTAATGACACAGTACCATGCATTTCCTGAACATCATAGCTCCCTCCAGTGTTTTTATCCACATAAATAATTCACATAAATAATTCACAATAAACTGCAATCGATTTTAAATTGAATGACCCCGCAGATGAATATCTAATGAATTTGAGAGCTTCCCCAAACATCTAAACACACAAATCATTCCTCTTCTTTCTCTCTACTGATTTTCATCCACAGTACACATTTCATTCAGCAGCAAGATGGATTAAAAGGATAGATAACAGCACTCTATTATTTTAAAAACCAATCACCTATTTATTGTTTATATTTTAGGTAGTAACTCCTGAAATACTTGTATCACTATGCAGGTCTTTGTCGCCATTACCAGATGTGTCTGAGGGCACTAGAAGAGACAGAAAGCCATGCTCTGTTTCCCAGAGGCAATCTCTGCCACATTGGGAGTACTGGGTTAACACAAGCTGCAGTACTGCCCGGCTAGAATGAGGGACAGACTGTCAGAGATCCGAATTTGGTTTATGTATATCGGAGTATTTTGTACCTTCATTCACTGGTTTCAGCTGGGCTTTGTAGGTATATTTACCTCCATGTTTGCTTTTGAACAAGCAGAACAAGTCCTTTGGATCAGGGAACAGCAACCACATACCTACCTGTTGGTTGCTTCTCTTAATAAGGGGTGGTCTTACAATTTAGTGTTGGTCCACATGGTTCTTAGGCTCAAGGCAAATTGAGAATGAGTGAAATAGCAATTTTCTCTTGTAAGAG
Source organism: Dicrurus megarhynchus (assembly GCA_013399195.1). Classification (NCBI taxonomy): domain Eukaryota; kingdom Metazoa; phylum Chordata; class Aves; order Passeriformes; family Dicruridae; genus Dicrurus; species Dicrurus megarhynchus. The sequence continues at coordinate 401,509 of VXAD01004815.1, forward strand.
ATCATTTTTCCAAGGTCACCCCTCATCTGCAGAGTATTGTTTGGTGTTATGCAAAAATAAGTAATATTGAGTTGCAGGAGCTAAATCTAGTTAACTGGCTGTTTTTTTTATCTGTGAAAGAAACAGAGGTGGTCAAGAAGAGATGTATTTTATTTAAACTTTGATAAAGTAATAAGCACTTTTCCTTAATAGACTATGATGAGTAGCAAGGCACTGGGGCAAACCCATCTACTAAAAAGGCCTGAATCTACCCCACTAACTGGCCAAAGCTATACAGAAACTTGAATCAAAATGTTTCTAAACCTCATTGATAAAAGCCTGATACCTTTAAAGAGCCTTGGAGGCCTGCCACTCATTTCAAAGGAGCCAAGATTTCACCCCAAGGGTTTGGCACATCATGGCCAGTGACCGTGAATGAGCTTATTCACGGAGCGATCAGAGCTTGTGGGCGCCTGCTCCTTCCCCTGCTGTAGTCCAGTGCTTTCCCACTGTGACTTTATTCACTGCTTTGGTCTCAATTTCAGATGCTGTGCTAGTTCAATACTGTAAAAATAATCCTTTCTCCTACTGACAGTGTACCTTTATAGAACTTGAACACGGAGATTTAACTGTCGGTCAACAGAAATACTTTTCATCTCTCATTCTTCTGATAACTTCTTTTGAAATACATTCCCTTTCCTCCCCCTTCTTGACACATAAAAACCTCCCTCCACTTGTCATTCAGGGATAAGTGGAAGTGGAAACAAAACAGTCACGTTCCTTGGCTGCCCTTTATAAAACACTTCCTGCCAGAAACTGTCTTACTCTTCAAGGCGTTGAGGTTGTGGTGGAAAATATTCAGGAAGGGTACACGTTTTAACAATTTCTCTTGAAACCGGAATAGTATAGAACTTAAAAATACTTGACGTGCTGACATGAACAAGCACACGAGTTTTGCTTTTGTGTGGATCAGCCCACATGCTTGTGGCCACTCACAGCAGAATGAAAACTTTCTGAGGGCATACTGGGGCAGAATTTATTCTGTGTAGTTTAATTTGTATTCTGAACTCTTCTGGATACTTTTCCTTTTTGAACAAACATGCAGTTTCGTTACCTACTGATGCCAGTTTGCCTTTGTGCATGTAACCTTTATGCACCAAGTGTTGCAATCCTCGGATGGGAGACCTTTCCTTAGATAGCAGTCTTGCTGATATGACTGTTTTCTACATCTTCATTTAGGATACCAATTAAATAAATTAAATCCTTATTCTCCTAAAACACACACTCCTAAGACATCAGCACTTACACATACAACCTTTACCTGTCCTATGACTCCTGTGTCGTGTTCAGAGCCCATAAGGGAGCAGAATCACTTCTAAAACACTCATTCCAGTACTTCAGACATGGCTTGTGAGCTTTAAGAGATTGTTGGAAGTGTTTCCTTCTCACACTGTGGTGATCCTAATAAGCATTGAGATCTGAAGACAGACAACAGGCTCTCTAGCTTGGTAATGCACAACAAAGCAAGGCTGCCCTAAAAGGAAGGATTGTGCTATTGTAACTGCTTTAATCCTACACCTCTCTGCTCCTAGAGGTTTTTGGGAGTCCAAAAGGAAGAGTCAAAAGCGGGAGAGTATTGGACTTCTATGTTAGTGGGGATCTGGTTGAAAGTCTTTCCCACAAAAAGCTAACATCCCCTTGTGGGGTCCAAATTCAACAGATGAATGTTACAGCCACTGCGATGGATAAACTGAAGAAAAAAGTAATTAGAAAGAAAGCTGATGATCAAAGCCCGGCTCATATGCAAGTTACTCTACATACTTAAAATTTCATTTTACATATACATGTTTGCATGTATTTCTGAGGAAGGAATTGTTGGAAAGAATACAGTACAGCAAAATTGCAATTAATTAGTAAATGCTTGGGCACATTTGCTTTGTGCATCATCCGTTACCCAGTCTTTTCCAAATTCAACACAGGCAGAAAAATAGTAGAATATTTTTTTCATACACTATGAATAGCTTTTCTTTCATGATTTTTAATGTAATTTTGGCCTTTGTAAAAAAATAAACTAAGTAATTTAAAACATTTTCCAAGAGCAGAAAGAACTGTTTTCTGTGTGACCTGCACAATAACTCCTCACTGACTTCTTTATTCACTTACTTCGTAAGTCATTCTGAAAACTAGCTGTGATGGCCCCTTGCTCTTTCCATAGGTAAATGGCTGAAGAATGTTGCAATGGAAAATTAATTCTAGGTTTTGCTCCATTGTGGAAAAGGAAAAAAAGAAAAGAAAGCACACCCCTTTTGCTCATGACATCCAGTTGCTCATATGACAACAAAGCGGTGCCTCCAGCTTGGCATCTGGGATTAGGCTTTGCTCATATACACTGAACTATCTGATTACTGCCAATGGGATTACTTGTGTGAACAGGGCAAGCAGGATTTGACCTTAATATTTCGTTTCAGGACCAGGCAAGTGGGACAGAAACTGTGAGAAAGCAAGCCCTCTCCCAGCCAAAAATCTTCGATAACCATCAAAGTAAACATTTGCCGATTGCTTTTCATATTTGATGTTTTGGAAAAGTCCTCTCGTTGTATGAACGTTTTCTGGCCAATGTTGTATACCCTCCTACCTGTATGGCAAGTGCAGAATTAAAATAACACATGAGCTGGCAACATTACCTGCACACTTTATGTTTAATACTATCTGCAAACTGTCCATTGAGCAGATTAAGATAGGATTTAAATAAATATTAAGTTAAAACATTAAATTAATTTTTTTTAAAGCATATAAGAATGGGTTTTCCCCCTTCATTTTCTCTTTACTGTTAAAATGGGGTGATTTAGGTGACCTTAAATTATTAGGGAATTCCATGCAGTTTTCAGCCCACATTCTCTGAGGCTTAGCATGCAGTTTTGGTGAGTTGAAAGCAATGGATGGCTCTTGTGAGGAAAGAATGGCTGATTCCAACTCACGCTTTTAGCAATTTTTTTCATGATGTGTTCTGCTTTATTTTAGCAATACTTTACCATAGCTTTCTTAATTGCTTGCTCTGTGTGTTTCTTTTTTAGATCCCAGGGTTAGAGGATGGTTCCTTTTGGACTCTTACCTTCCCACGTTTTTCCTTACTGGAGCATATCTACTCTGCATATGGCTGGGCAACAAGTTCATGAAGAACAGGCCTCCTTTCTCTCTCAGGGCTCACCTCATCGTATATAATCTGGGCATCACACTGCTCTCCTTCTACATGCTCATAGAGGTAAGTGCTCTTCCGTGCAGCACAGCTGAGAAAGGTGACCAAGATACAGTTTTTAGCAGAAATACCTTAGTGACAGGTAGTTTTGCTAGAAAAGTTAAAATCAACAGCAAAATAATTTAATATATATAAAAAAAGAGTCCCTTCTCATCTTAGATCTTGGCATGTTTTGGTTGTCCTTCCTGAGCTACAGTCCACACCTGGGGACAGGTCTTTGCTGACAGGACTGTATCCACAGGCATGAATTTCAATCTGCAGCAGTCACTCAGCTCAAAGATGCCTGTATCTTGTTCTTCAGCACCCATGAAAATGCCATAGATTGGGTTTTGTTCATATGACTGTCCATGGAATGATTTTTCCATGGCCATGCTTAAATATGAACAGATTTTTAGATGAGAGCAAGTACTGATTTATGTATGGTATTGGCAATTCAGTCTTATTTTTCTGCTCTTGTGACTAAGAAGCTTTCCTCATATAGTCAGGCAGTAAAAGACAGATGTTAAAAACTTACCACTTCATCCAAAAGCAAGGGCTGTGGGGCTTGGAGGCTGAAAATGGTCACACTGATTATTTCCCAAGTACTTATCAGGAAGGAACATGCTCATATAATTCAGGATCTGTTTAGAACCAGAAGAGAGGTTTGAATGCGTCTGATGATTTTGCAACAGAAGCGGATTCAAACAGTGCCCCTCAGCAGACATGTGTGGTTTTGCCTCTGCAGACGGAAACAGAAGCCAAAAGTCACTATTTGGATATTATTTGGGAGCTGCCCATTTTCAGTCTTTTGATAATTGAGGTACTTTTAATATTATGGTGTTTACACACATGACTTGAAGCCCTTAAAAATAAGCACTAGAAGACAAAACCCACAAAACTTTTTGTTGTCTGGACAAGAAACTTTTCAGAAGCCAAACAGGACCCTCAAAGATTTTGAGTTTTAAATTAATTTGAGCTAAATACCAAGTGACTGGTCTGGTCAAATGGCTGAGGAACAGTTTAGGTTTGTGCCTTTGTGCAAAGGACTGATTGTGTTATGCAGAGCTTTGTCCTGGTCAATGCTCCAGCTGGCTTCGGAGGCTGCTGTGGGGGTCTGGGAGTGCAGGATAAGCAAAGGAGAAACCAGAACAATTGCTGGAAGGTTTGATGACTCCACAATGATTGTCCTCCAGGATTTAAATTAGCACTTTGATGTTTAAATCCCCATTTTGCTTGAAGGTATACAGATAACTAGCTGCAGTAGCAGGACTCAGCAAAAAGGATTAACTGAATAGAAAACAATACTGCTGCCCCCTTTCCCTAGCAGTCTGATTTGGCCTGCCACAAGTAAATAAATGGAAGGACAAAGAAAATTTTAGCAGTTCTCATTTGCATGAATGAAAGAAATTTGGTTTTAACCACCTTCACATCCTGGTAGGAACTGTATTTAACCACCTCCTCTTCAGCTGCCTTCCTGCTCCATCCTTCCTGAGGCTAACTTTGCTGCAGACAGTCACTGAGTTGCATTAGTCCTCAGAGTAATCCCTTGAGACCCTGATTCTGAGGCTGGAGGCTGCTGATTTACACCTCCCAGATTGCAGCTGGGCATGGCTGGCAGTGCCAGCTCACAACCCCACATTCTGCAAATTTGAGAACCCAGGGAACATGATGGCTGATCTGCACTGCCAGCTGTTCTACTGCAGATTTCACTCTTAGCTCTGGACTGTCAGCCAGGCTGATTTTACACTGTACAAAACACACTTCCATAATACTGGGTCTGTATTTTCTCTTAGTCTACTTGCCTGGCTCCTATCACAGCTTCTCCTGTGAAGGAGCAGAATGGAAGTTAAGACTTGCAGTCCTGCCTGAGGTAGCCTGCACATCCCTGCTGAAGAAAAACAGGCAAATGGAAGAGCAGAAATGATCTTCAGCACCAAATAAAGTCATGGTGATTCAATATTTCAAAATGTCTGATTTCCAAAGCTTCTATGCCCCTTATGCTCCCTGTCTTTTGTGGACAGTAAGCTCTTTAAGGCAAGAGTTACCTATATTTAGCGCATTCTGCATGGTGGTTCCTTATGTAAACACAACTGATCCTTCTAGTGACTGTGATTTGGGATCAATTCCTGGTTAGACACATCTGTAACAGTTGTTTTATTCCTCCATCCTCTCACTGCATCTAAACCCCTCTGGTCTCTGTATTAGGGAGAAATCACAAAATAATAAGCTCTGCAATAGAAATAAACCACGTTCCCCGCCTATACACACACAACCCACAAGAAAAACCCCATAACCAACCATCTTTCTTTGCTTTGTTTATAAGGTGCCACACGGCATTTCTTGCAATAGCTCCAGAATGCAGGGGTTGCTTCTTAGACATTCAAAAGAAAAAAATATCTTGTTCACAAGAGAGGGTGTATCTCCAAATACAGCCTGTCGCACATGATGGATTAAATGAGGAACATGGGAAACCTGCTGATGAGAGTACCGGTGCTTCAATTCTTTGTCTCCTCACCCTCACCTCCTGACTAGTTATAGCTGGCACTTCATGACAGTTGATTTCTACCTCAAGGCAAGAAGATGAAGGTTATAGCAAAGAGTCATAACAAAAGGGCTGTTTTTAAATCTCCAAGGGCAGATTTGTCTTTTGAGCCAGAACTCCATGCACTACTCCGTGGGCATGAACTATCTGGGAGCCGATTTTATCTCTGAGCTTTGAGGTCAACCAATCCGCAAAGTACTTGAAGGAACAGCTCCAGGACAAATCTAAGATGTGCCATTGGCATAAGGTCAGATACCCCTACCAGCCCCGAAGGACAAGGTCTAAAGATAAACAGCTCTGCCCAGCTACCCTTATCCTACTGAGATGTCTCAAAATTTTTGAGTTAACAAAGAGTTAGGTGCCTCTGAAGGCCTCCCAGAAAGGCAGCTCGTAAGACTTTAATTTAGACTTCTGAGTGAGGCACATAGATGTTCTTGAAGTTGTCAAAGGTGGTTTCCTTCCTCAGCTGAATATGATGGAGAAGTTGGTACCTGGGTTTGGACCACGTTTCTTTCAAGTACCTGGAGCTTAGATACAAGTCCTGTACTTAAATTGGACAAGCTGCAGGTGGGCTGCCAAGGAGGCAGAAGACAATTCCTTCCACCCTTGCTGCTACCAAAGAAACCCACGTCAGAAGTTTGGTACTTTTCTGTACCAGTAAGTTCTCATAGACCCAGATCAACTCTACTGATGCAACAATTTCTAGAATGTTGTCAAATCCTGGATAAGGAAATACAGCCACCACCTTTTTATTTTAACAAAAATTAAAACTTTTAACCATTTCCCTTAGAAATATATGCATATTCTCTACACAAATCTTTGCTTAAGATGCTAAAAGTACCAACTATGAGCAGTAAACTATCTTACTGGGAAAAACCATCACATCTGTGCATATTTTAAAATTATTTCATGTCCTTACAATCCACACTTCAGGGATGCAGCCGGAGGCACTAGAGGCCAAATTGTCACAAGTCTAGTGATAAATTAAAACTGGAAACACAGGAGACCAGTGCTGATCTCTGAATTCTGAAATTACTCAGGTGAGGATACTCTCTCTCACTAATAGGAATAGACATAATCTCTGCCATGGTCTTAGGCTGCTTTCCCCAGCCATAAGTATCACCTCTGCCCTATTTAAATCAAATCTCAGTTGGTCATCAAGGTCTCACCCAAGTCCTTCTGTTGATCAGGCACTGAGAAAACCAGGACACTAGCACCATTTGGGTCAGATTAAAAAGGAGATCTAGAGATATGTGTCATTAGCAGAGGGGTGGCGTGATGTCTCAAGCTGCCTATATCCCCAGGTAGCTTCTCAGACTTATTACAAATCCATGGGATTTGTAAGCAAGCAACCACATCCATGTGGGGAAGCAGGGCTTGCATGTGAGGACCCCTCATTTCAGAGCAAAGGGAAAAGAACAGAACCCACAAGTATTGCCAGCCCACTGCATTAACCTTTCTAGAGGAGCCAGAAAAAAAGTCTTCTACCTTGCAGGATTAAATAAAATAAAAAGCAGTAAATCAACTGCACTCCAGCTGTTTCTAGGAGATGATAATTCATCTCACATTAAGTCCAACTTCTGAATTATAGCCATAACTTCCTTATCTGTAGATGCCAAGATGGTGTGAGCATTCCCAGGAGTGCCAGCCCTGCACACTGCAATTGAGATAATATCTCACATAGTACTAGAAAGTAATGCCTGAATTAGGCATAATGGGGCAAAACAAAAGGAGCAAATCAAAAGCAGAAGGAGCACTTAAACTCTGTTTTATTCCATCATTATAAGGGCTCACATCAGAAAGATTTGCTTCCTATCTGTGCAAGTGTTAAAAAGATAGAGCTTGTGTAGCACAAGTTCTTAGTAAAGCTTTAACAGTGCAGATGATGAGGAAAGGTGAGAAAGATCCCAACCAATTTGAACTGTCCTGGAATTTTACTGTAGAAATCCAACTTCAACATAATCTTGCTTTTGGTGTTTGTTTTGATTTTGTTTGGTGTTTGTTTCTTTTTTTGTAAGATTGTGATAAATTATTGTTTACTCCTTCATTAATTGTTCAGAAGTTAACAAATGTAAATTAAGTACAGAAGTACAGAAGGATTCTAGATCCATCAGTATTGGTGTTTGACGTCAAGCCTTTCTTTGAAGCAATTGTTTAGTACTCAAAGACTATTTGTACCTTAGGGCAGCAAGAGAAAACAAACAAAGTGAGAAACCAGAAGAGGTCAGGTGCACTTCTCTGTCACCTGAAGAAAGGAGAAGTAGGAAAAAGAAAAACCTAGAGAGCAAAAGGTCACAGAGAGTGCATTGTAAAGCAGTGAAATATAAGGACAAGAGCAAACAGCTCTTTTGATTGAGTAAGAACTTTGTGTGAATAGAGTTAAATTACCAGGTGTTCCTCTATCTTAATTGAATAATTTTTTTGGAGAGCTGAGGAGCTGACTTTGCTGTCCTTGCCTGCAGTTATTCCAGCTGGACATGCTGTCCTCACATCTCAGTTTTCATCCTCTATGTTCTCCTTGTCTTTCATACTGACCTTTCTGAGCTCTGCATTTCAGTAGAACATTTAACCTGATCATCGAAAAAGGCAGTGCTCTGGATCTCACATGCACATTCAGATAGAATTCAGTAGAACCTTATGGGAAATCAAGAGTAAAACTTCATATGATGAAGTTTTATACATATGCAAATCTTCTGATTTAATGACAAGTTGAAGATGATTATTGGTACCTTCCTCTTTTCATTGAGTTATCATGTAGAAGAGTGATGGCCTCAGTAATCTTGTGGTGTGCTTCACCCCAGCCTCTTGGGTATAGCAAGACAGTTCAGATGTTGCATGGTTGTGGAAGTGAGTCATGTTACAGGCAAGGAGATGATTTCTCCCTTTAAAAACCAAAAAAAAAAGGAAAAACATGTGTGATTATTAATATCTGGTCTCAGTTTTTAGACACTGATAATCTTCTCAGGCATTCCATTCTAAAATTCATTTAAGATAAAAAAGAAAATGTTATATCTCTCTCCTTCCTGAAACATTGCCCTGAGTGACTCCTTTTCCTTGGGATGTGGCCATCAGGTAACTACTTTTAGGACTATTTTATCCAAGTCTATAGGTCAGGGGAGGAGCTGCCATTCACAAGGACTAACAAAAATCTCTGGTGGGCAAGGGAAATAAGCGATTCACGGCACTGCAAGTTAAGCTCTTCTTTGTGCTACACGGATAGATTAGTCTCCTTTACTTGGTTTAGTGAGACCTCAATTGCTTGAGAATAGTGGTCATATCAAGTTGTTTTAATTTGTCTGAGGGCTGAAGTGCCTTAGAAAACCCAGTAAAACATCATACCCATAATGACATCTTGCTCTGGGTTTTTTTTTCACAAGAAGGACACTGGTGTTCATACTCCTACTCTGGACTTTTACGAGGAATTGTAATTACTGTAATACTAACTCCCTTATTAGTTTTTAGCTTTCCTTCTTAACTGGTTCCATATAGACAGACCATGTGCTGGATAGACCAAGGACTCTGCAAGGACTCCTGTCCCTCAAGAGAGTCAACAGCACCTCCCTGTTTCATATCATCAGCAAACCTGCTAATGGGGCATTCAGCTCGTGCCCCCAGATCACTGACAGATGCACTGAACAGCACAGGCCCTAGAACTGATCCTGAGGAACACCGATGGTGACCGGTCACCAGCCAGATGCTGATGCCTCACCCTCTGCCTACCTCCTGCCCTGGGACAAGGGGGAACACCTTATTGTTTATTCTAGGCATTTGCTCTCTGAGAAAGTCCAACCATGCACAGAGATCCGTCTACAACTCAAAGAGCACAGAGAACCTGCTGTCAGTAGAAATGGCAATATAGATTCGGAAATCCACCTCACTTTCCTTTCTAGCCTCTCAATGAGGAACATAGAACATGTGAAAAACAAGCTACAGCTGTAATATTTTTGAAGTTGAAAGCTTGAAATAAGTAGGGCACAGGCCCCTGGGTCAGGCTTTTAGTGCTTAGTCTGCTACTCAGTGAGGTGAGGGGATTATATAATCTTTCGGTACCCGCTGCCCACCCTCCACCCTTGAAACTTCTGACAGAGGAACCAACTTTCAGTTCTGAACACTGATTCCCCATTTGCAGAATTAAGGCAGAAGTTGGACTGATGTGGCAAAACAACTCATGTGAATCCTTGTGCTGTTTATACTTGAGTAGATAAATAGAAGTCATTAGTGTAAAAACAGGAATCTGTTAAGAACAAGATTAGGGCAACAGCAAAACATGAAAACTCTTCTAATTAACAGGATGTTGCTACTTAGCAAAAAACTTTTCACAAGGCATCACTTTGATCTTTACGTGATCTGTTTTTCCAAATAGCTTCAAACAATACTTGTTTTAATATTATTTTCAGGATAGGCTGCCAAGAATGCAAAGAATTCAAAGAATTATTTTCTAGAGGGAGAGAATTTGTGTTTTGAAAGAGAGAGGGGATTTCTCATCTCTTTGATAGATCCTGCACTTGCACCATATCTGAGTGATTAATAACACCATCAGCTCTGCAGAGTTGTGAGTGCTCAGTATACGAAAGGAAACGTGACTGAAACAGTACATGGAATGTATGGGTTTTGTGTCAGAGAAAAAGAGGCCTGGTACCAAAATGTCTTGTGTCAAGGTGCCAGCTTCTGTTCCAGATATGCAGCTGGCTCACTTGGCACCATTGGGTGAGCTGCCTACCTTCCACATCAGTGATAGCCCACAGGAAAGTCATGGCTTAGGATCACCAGGATCCCATAAAAATTACTCTCTGCTTTCCAAATTTCCACACAAATTTTATTTTTTTTTTATTAGGAAGTTAGACAGAAGTCTTGGAAATTGTCTTGCAAAGCAGAGGAGTCAAAACTCAAAGTGAATTCTTTTATTTTCCCTAAAGGGGACACAGTAGTGTATAAGGCACCTACAACAGAGAATAGAAATGCTGAGCTACAGAAAACCTGACTTGAAAGACTGAGGTTAAAAAAAGTCAAAAAAGATCTTCAGTCTAAGCTGCTGGCTCTTGAAATGCAGACAAACTAGAGGAAACTCTTCTGCCAAGTAAAATGACTGGGGAACATAAAAACAGAATGATCTGAAAAATCTGGCATTTTTAAAAACATGGAAGAATGAACAAAAGAAATTAAATAAAACCCTGCAGTCAGAGTGGTATTCTCACTCTAAAGCTTGCTCTCCCCATTTGCATGCTGACCATTTAGTAAGGAGTTACAGATTTCCTAATTACTGTATTTAAAAATTGTGATGTTGAAAAGAAATATTGATGTTGAAACGGAATATTTTCTTTATGAGCCTCTAAGGGTTTTTTCATCTCATTTTCCAACATGGAACCTATGAATTAAATACATGGAAAAAAAAAACCCAAAACCTTGAGATACTACTGAGCTCACCTGTTCAGCACTGGCAAAAAAGTTTCATAAAACACGTCAAGTTGGACTCCAGCTCCCGGCCCTGCACATGACACCCCAGGAGTCACACCATGTGCCTGAGAGTGTTGTCCAAACACTTCTTGAACTCTGTTGGGCCAGGTGCTGTGACCATTTCCCTGGGGAGCCTGTTCCAGTGTCCAAACACCTTCTGGGTGAAAAATTTTTTACTGATATCCAAACTAAATCTCCCCTGACTCAGCTTCATGCTGTTCCCTTGGGTCCTGTCACTGGTCACCACAGAGAAGGGATCAGTGTCTGCCCCTCCTCTTCCCCTCACACGGAAGTAGCAGACTGCAATGAGGTCTCCTCTCAGTCTCCTCTTCTCCAGGCTGAACAGACCAAGTGACCTCAGCTGCTCCTCATCTGGCTTTGCCCTCCAGAACTTTCACCATCCTCCTGGCTCTCCTTTGGACACTCTCTAATAGCTCAATGTTTTTTTATATTGTGGCACCCAAAACTGCCCCCCAGGACTCAAGGTGAGGCCGCCCCAGTGCAGAGCAGAGCAGGACAATCCCCTGCCTTGCCCGGCTGGTGATGCTGTGCCTGATGCCCCCCAGAACAGGGTTGGCCCTCCTGGCTCATGTCCAACTTGCCATTGACCAGGACACCCAGATCTCTTTCCATGGGGCTGCTCTCCAGCCTCTCACTCCCTGCTCTGTACACATCACCAGGGTTGCTGGATCCCAGGTGCAGAACCCTGGTTTGTTATCCCATGGACCTCTCCCTATATTACTCTCCCAGTCTTCAGGAGATGCAATTAGTTTAGTAATCTGCACAATTTGGAGCCCACGTAAGCATTGGGTCCACTTTTTCCTTCAACTTTTGTTTTCCTTTCTGTTCCTCCTGTATCTGTCTCTGGAGCTGTTCTATTTCGAAGGACAATAGTAACTCGGTTGCTTTCCATCTCAGTTTTCAGTCCTTGTTTCTCTTTAATATTATCTTTTCTATAGTAGCAAGCAGCTTCTGGACAGGTGCCTAACATTTTTCAAATAATCACTTTCTTTTTCCCAGCCTTTATACGGCCCCCTAGCAACTTCTAGGTATTCTTCCAGAGCTTTCCAATCAGACCAGTTATCCTGAGCCCATTTGTCTGAGAACTTAGGACTTGGACTTCTTCCATGCTTTTGTAAGTAGTCAGTGATACTGCTTACAAACCTGCTGACTACACCAATTTTTGGTGAATGTGTGGTTTAAGGTCACTTAACAAATCACTGGCAAAGGCATCATTCAAAACCAGGTTTAATATAGAAGTGAAAGCACGACAGAGCTCTTTGGCAAAGTTCACTCTACTACTTACCAGATGGTTTAAAAAAAGCAAACAAAAAAACAATATCGATCAATGCAGACCGAAAATAACCCCAAAGTATCTCCATGGAGGACTGTAGCTCCTGGCATGTGGTAAGACACCAACTTCCTTCCTCGGGGCTTCCCCTGGGACCTGCTGGGCAATCGGCCAGCCCTCACTCCTAACCTTTAATACACAAAGAAACAACACAGAAAAGACATTTTTTAAAAAGTCAATCCACTGTAATCATATACAAATTGAAACAGTTGTAAAATACACTAATCAAAATATTTAAAATTGCATTTTTTCCTAGCAAATTTCTGTGAACCAACATTTTACCTACTGCAGCAGAAAATTCTGAGGTTAAGTTTTTTCAGCAGAGCAGAAAAATGAGTTGGTTGTAAAGAAATATGTTTGTTTCAATTGTTACATACCAGTTATCTATAAAACACTCCTTTACTGTGTTGTCATCTCTCTCTGCAATTTCTATGGGTTATTTTGGCCACCTAAAACAGCTATGTTCTTATTACAGGGACAATCACGGAATTTGAGTTCAGAAAAAAAATAGTAGAAGACCCTGGTTCTCCAGGTGTCAATGCATTTTAATGTGAATTTATAATAGGCATTCTAGACTACTTTCTAATCCTCCAAATATTATCAATAATCGTTTTTAAATGTATTTACTCTAGGAATTAGTTCAGTTTGATCACTGAGAATGCCTCTGCTTCACTTTTGTGTGGACTGTCACACATTCAACACAGGACACTTCTTTTCAGCATAAACTAGAGAGAAAAGTCATCACTTTTGTGCTGACACACACCATCCCTGTGAATGTACCTCCAGAGTTGAAAGCAACCCACTTCTCTCAGCACCTTGCAATTCTGCTTACAGCATAACACTTCAATGCATTTCTCCCACCATCGCTCACTGCAGCATCTGTAGAGGATGAGACAGACCCCAGAACATGAGCTGCTCAGTTTGTCCCCAAACCCACTTTGCACTCATTCAAGGACAAGCACGACCTTTTCAAAATAAATGGATTCTGCATGGCGTTTATAGGAAAGAGATGATGCTCCCTCTTCTAAAAGGGCTGCTGAGTGGTTTAGGTGGCTGTTACTATAAAAATATTCCATATGAAAAACCACCATATGGTTTTCTAGAAACCTGCTCCATCCCAATGCGGCACTCTGATACTTCTTTGCTCTGTCTGCTTCCCCATGTGACATGTGCAGAATCTCAGAAGCTGCTTGTGTGCTTATTCATGTCTCCATTCAGCACTGTGCCCGCTCTCCTTCACTTCCTCCAGCATTTAACAGTGTAGGATAAAGAGACGTGTATGGCATTAGGAGATATTTCTCCCATTGCACTGCTTTGCATTTGCCTTCTGTTTGCCTGGCATCAGGGAATTTTTCTCAAGGATAGCTTTGCACAAGTTGCTGTGTTAAGCTCTGTTCATACTGCTTCAGGACAGAGATACAATATTCCAGTGTTTGCTTTGGAGCGAGGATTTGGAGATCTGTTAAGTAACGAGAGGTTTTAATGGATGCCTTGAAGGCTCTACAGCCAGAGAAAGAGAAGAAATGCATCATTTCATATCTCTAGCTTAACTGATGCCTTTCCCCTTTCAAAGGAGAAGATATTAGGAAGTGTCTGGTTTAAGAGCATCAGTTCATGGAAGGAGTCGGTTCCTACCACCGAGGACAGAACAACTGCAAACCATTCCATCTGTTCATGAACGTAATTCCTCTGTTTTCTGTTCCAGCTCATCCTTGCCACATGGGAAGGCGGCTACAACTTGCAGTGCCAGAACCTCCACAGTGCAGGGGAGGCCGATATCCGGGTGAGAGACAAAAGCAGCTCAGCCCTCAGCATCCCTCAGCATCCACAGCAGTCATTCCCTCCACATCCCTGATGCAACACCTCTGCATTCATGGCAGTTAGAAGGATGCTCTCAGTAACATCTCCAACATGAGGGTTTTAGTCAGGTTACCTAACAACTGGTAGAAAACAAGAAGCGTTGCATTTTTCATTCAATATAGGTACATTCTTGCAGTAGAAAGCAGGACAGGAAGCTTTTTGAAAAGCCAAGTATCAAGATCTGTAGTCAAAACAGTGTTGCCTATTAAAACTAAGAATTACATAATTTTAAAACTTTGAACAAAAATCAGTCATCTAAAATGTAACTCTTGTTGGGCAGGAATGAGAAATGGATTTAAGCCCAACTATAAACTCTAGAAAACTGCAGAGACATTTTGCTGGCTTGATTCATCTGTAGTTTCAGCCCTTTCTTCTGCATCACAGCAATTCCATGTATTAAACCCTTTGTTATTTCCCACATCAGGTTTACTTTCCAGATGACATTAGAGCTCAAGGACATAGAGACTGGTTAATGTATATAATTTTCCCCAACTCTCTAAGTTTGTCTGTGCTATGGCAAGGAAAAAGTCAGTTAAATACCTTTTCCCCTCAAAGAGATGTTTGTCTCCTTTCTGTTTTAACTGTCTTTAATTGTCCTAGGGCACATCCTGAGCTCTAATAAAACATCTCTACTCTAGAGAAGGATATATTTAATTGCATTGAGTATCAAATTTAGATTTTTCAGAAAAAGAGTCTGGCAGCAAAATCTGTTCAGTGTCAAGAAAATAGTAGCACCCTTAAAAAAAAAACAAACCCACCCAACAAAAAACCCCAAAATAAAACAAAAACCCATCCACAAAACTATATCTTTGAAAAAAAGATAGAACAATTAGAAAACCCTTCCTCAAAATTTAGATTTCTTAAATTATATTTTGATAATTATATATTTATACAATTGCATAAATGATGTGCGTTTTTTTACAAAACTGCTTCATTGAGAAACTAAATAAAATAGAAGCCAAAGCTTGTGCTTCTCCTTCAATAGCATTTTAATGCCTTTTGGGAAGTTGCATGCCTAAGGAGTGAAGTAGTGCAGTAATATTTAAGCACTTGTATGGACAGATACTGATCTCCTGCTCCTTTGTTCTTGCTTGTACAGGTAGCCAAGGTGCTGTGGTGGTATTATTTTTCCAAAGTAATTGAATTTATGGACACTATCTTCTTTGTACTGAGAAAGAAGAGCAGCCAGATCACCTTCCTTCATGTGTATCACCATGCCACTATGTTTAACATTTGGTGGTGTGTTCTGAACTGGATACCTTGTGGGCAAAGTAAGTCTTTGTTAGCTTCGTCAGCAGGGGTCTAAGTCAGCAGCAGCTGGGGAGGAATCACATCACCACGCAAAGGACTTGTGTCACTGTGCAATATGAGGGCACCTTTGGGGTTCAGAGCCTTTCAGAACTGCTGACCACCTGCAGAACACAGGAAAGTTAAAAGCATGGTTAAACGTTCAGCCCAAAAATACCCGAGTGTTAGGCCCTAGATTTTCCACTTAGCCGCCACAAGCTCCTGTATTTACTTCTCTTCAAAACCCTTTTAAGCGTAACAGTACTGAGTAGCACACAAGAGCCTACACATAACAAGACCTACTCCAAAAGCAGATGCAGGAAGAATTCATGACCCTGCTAAAGCCGTTATCAATCACAACAAATTGAATCAATGGACCTTTTACAGGCTCAACTCCTGTATGCATCAATCTCTGCTTTAGCAAGATACTTTACTTATGTAGTCACTAATTAAAATACCAGTTTGAGTTTGTTCTGTTTCATAGGAGAATACATCCTTAGGACGTTATTGTAAAACTATCATCATCTTCCCTGTTGAGGAAGGGATCAATGATGCCACAGGCTTGTCACTTGGCATTTGTATAAGAAGTCCAAACAGCAGAGAACTACTTCAGCTGTCTCACAACACACACACTTTTCCAGGGCTTCACACGGCCAGGAGGCTTCCTGTGGCACTGCTTTCAAAGTTGAGGAAAAAACCAGTTTTCTTGCAACCTATTAAAGGGAGTCACCTCAGTCCATTAGAACATTTTGTAAAGAAACTTGTTTGCAGGTCTTTTTCAGAACCAAAAGCAGAATTCACATTTATCAGCACTTACAGTGGACAGCACAAAATCAAAGCAAATCATTGTTATAGGTAGAAGCAGGGATCAGAGATTTCATAGCAATTAGGAGCTTTTTCTAGGGGTGTAAAAAAATCAGTGGGGGCTTGTGCTTTCTGATGTATCTGAACCTGGTCCCCACAATTTGCCCTAGCACTGCACTACTGTAATTAAATCAGAAGCTAAGTAATTAATCAGTGGCAAAATCAGAACAACTGGTGAGTCCATCTTGTATTTGTAGCACTGCCATCAAACACATGAGCACACAGCACAGAGTAGTGCTGCTACTCCTCCACAGCCTGTCAAATACAAAGGATAATTAACTTCTTCTAGAGCTAGTATTCACTAAATGTAACTAATAAGAGCAGCAAGGTATTATCTGGGAGGAAATTCTGTAAATGTGCATCTAGCAGAAGAGCCAAAGAAGAAAACAAGAGCAATGATCAAACACAGGCACAAGAGGCTGGTTTAATTCAGAGTTAAAGCCCTTGCTACTGCATCAGACAGCAGGAGTACAGGTGTCTCCCAGGGCCCTAAGCTGCATACTAGCAGCAAAGTCATCCACAGTGTTTAAAGCTTACAGGAATAATGGAAAGACTCATAGCAAGAACAACTTTAGGAGAGGAAAAAAAATAGCCTGTAGGCTACAGAATAGGAAAAAGTGGAAGAGAAGGAAAATATGAGATAAAAATACAATATTCAGCATAAGAAACCCTCTAGAGTAAGTATAATTTGGTTTTTCAGTTGTCCCTAGGAGAGCATCTCTGCACATCAGGAAAGTCTTCAGCAAGGAATAGGCATGAAAGGAATACTTACCATATGCAAGAGACATCACAAGCAATAATATCTCTCCTCTCATTTTTTAGCAGTTGGTATTTAATTTTTTTTGTTCCCTAATGGATTTTTATAGGTTTCTTTGGACCCACTTTGAATAGCTTTATCCACGTGCTCATGTATTCTTACTACGGACTGTCAGTCATCCCATCTATGCGCAAGTATCTCTGGTGGAAGAAATACCTCACTCAGGCACAACTGGTATGTATCTGTTTTACTTTCATTTTTAACTACCAGAAATCCTTCAAAACATGAGAAAGGACTAAATGAACTATAGGTAAACATTGTTATTTACACAATTTAGCCGGTTAGAATTGAAGTATAATGAAACTATCATAGGGCATAAGTCACTAGTGCAGCCTGATAGAACTTGATAAAGGAAATTATGTTCAGAAGTGTTTTCTGTAGAAAACAAACAGTAGAAACTCTTCAGTCCACAAAATTCTATTATTTTTGAACCATTGTGTAGAAAATGACTGCTCCTTAATTGTGGAAAAAACTGATTTAAAAGTCACAAAAAATGTCTGACAGAGCCAGCTCCAAGGCAGACCCCCCTGCTGGCCAAAGCTGAGCCCATCAGCAAAGCTGGGGGCACCTCTGTGGTATCGTATTTATTAAAGGGTAAAAAACATTGCACAGCAGCTAAGAAGAAATGTGAGAGAAACAGCCCTGCAAACACCCAGGTCAAAGCAGAAGGAGGGAATTAGTGCCAAAAAGTCCCCTACAGCCTGTGGTGAAGACTCTGGTGAAGCAGGCTGCTCCCCTGCAGCCCATGGAGGTCCATAGGGGAGCAGAGATCCACCTGCAGCCCATGGAGGACCTCTTGCTGCAGCAACGGACACGTCTGCTCTGAAGGAAGATACAGCCAATGGAGAAACAGGCTCCTGTGGACCCATGGAGAGAGGAGCCCACCCTGGAGCAGGTTTGCTGGCAGAATCTGTGACCCCATGGGAAGTCACAGATTGAGCAGCCTGTTCCTGAAGGACTGGACCCTGTGGAAGGGACCCACACTGGGGCAGTGGACAACTGGAGCCCATGGGAAATACACGCATTAGGACTCTCTTCCATGGGAGGGACCCCACACTGAAGCAGGGAAAGAGTGTGAGGAGAAAGGAGCAGCAAAGCCAAAGCAATAGGGGCTGACTACAAACCCCATCCCCCTGCACCACATGGAAGGAAGTAGAGGAGCCAGAAGCGAAGTTGAGCCTGAGAAGAAACAGGGGCTTAGAGGAAGGGGGTTTTAATTTTATTTCTTGCTGTCCTTCTGTGTTATTTATAGGCAATTGTTGAACTTAATCTTCTTCAAGTCAAATCTATTTTGCTTATAAAAGTAGTAGATTTATCCTCCCTGCCCTTCAGACTTCTAAAGCTATTACCAGGAGTCTTCAGAATTTCCTCCAGTTTCAACCCAGTAACAGAGACACCAACTCTACCTGTCACAACAAGATCTGGAACATAGAACAACACCTACTAAATCTGAGAGGAAAAAAAGCTTCCCATTTGTCAACTAGGCCTACTTTTAGAAACCTCTGACCCCTTAGGGTTTTATTTAATTTCACAAGAACACCATTTTAACTCAACCCTCACAATATATTCAGAGGTTAGAAAGGGATAGTTTTCTAGAGCACTCAAACTTTCAAGGAGCAGGACTAGGAGACATTGCTGTATCTGATTTAGCTAGCACCGACCCTTTCTCAGCAAATACTCCTACATTATCTTCCCTCCACAGATCCAGTTTCTGCTCACTATTGCACACACACTCAGCGCAGCTGTGAAGCCATGTGGATTCCCATTTGGCTGCCTCATGTTCCAATCCTCCTACATGGCCACACTGGTCATTCTCTTCATCAACTTCTACATTAAGGTAAGCACTCTTCTCTGAGAGCTCTGACAAGGGTGGGGAAAATAGAGCTTTTTGGATAGCAGTCTGGGTGGATTCAGATGTAGAATGATCATCAGTGCTCAAAATGCATTAGTATTAAAATATATATGTCACTTAAGAACAACATATAGTCATGTCCGAGAGAGTTATTCAGTAGTGATGACCTCCTCATTGCAGCTCAGCTCTTCTGCACTTGTATAACAAGTCAGGTACTGCATTAAGTACACAGGAGGTCAAATTTGCTTTGGGGGGCAAATTTTTGAGTCTTTCTCCTCCTTAGGAAACAAAAAAAAAAGAAACAAACAGCTCTGTCTCTGCCTTGTTTACTTCAACATCTTTTAGCAGGGAGTGCTCTAGCCTGCCTGAATACATAAAGCTTTTAGTGTACAAGGCTTGAAATCTCTTTTGACGTTGAGAAGTATTACAGTAAGACTAGTAAAGTAACATCACCCACAGCAGTGAAAAGACTACAGCACCCTTAATGCCATCTGAAGAAAATATACACATCTGCATCAACAAACACCAGAGAGCTCCATTTGCAGTAAACTATAAGTAGTGTTTTGGAGGCACTAAAGGAACCCAAGTGTTTACTTTGGATTTTGCTTTTATAGACATACCGGAAAGCACCGTCAAGAACAGCTGTAAAGGAAACCCCTGTCACAACAGAAATCAAGAATGGCTTCCATAAGGACTACTTTGCTGCTGCCAATGGATTGCAGAATAATAAGAAGGCACAATAAGTATAGTGTTTCCTATGATTTTTTTTTCTAAAGAGAAAAAGAAGAAAAAAGACTGAATTACAAACCTTAGCTTAAAACCTATTTGATTACATTTATCAGTTCTTTGTACCAGACACTTATTAATGTACTGCTATTTAGGTTTTAACAAAATGAGTAGAAGTACTTGTCTTGTCAAAGATCACCATCAGAACAAAGAAAGCCAAGATCTTTCTCATATGAAAAAGAAAACTTTTCTGATCTCTAATGCTGACACAAAAACGCCTTACGAAACACTTGATGGATAAATCCATCAATGCCTTCAAAAGGTTAGGACTCTGTTCAGACTAACAGGGTGAGCACTTTCTGTGCATGTGAGAGGTCTTGAGGCAAGGCTTCACAGTGCACCCAGTGCATCCAGCTAAACTGCAGCCAAGGTCGGGAAAATAAAGGGGTGTGGCGGGAAAGGTGAGACTCATACCTTTTCTATCACCATACCCTCTTTTCTTTTTCTCAGCAATTCTCCAAAACACACTCCTTCCCCATGGACACCAGCAAGGTGCCCTTTGATCCTGTGGGAGCCCTGGGGAAGGACATGACAGAGGGCAGAGCCCAGGTGCACCATCCCATAGTTTGCAGGCAGTTGTGCACCACGCTCACTTGCTTTACACAAGTGGAACCTGACTCAAATGCCAGGAAGGCTGGCAGGAGCTTTCTGTTTCAGGGCACTGGACTGGTAGCCCCTGGCACTGCCCAGTCTGGTATTCCAAACACAAAGCAAAACAAGTCACTTTGGATGTGCTAAGTCATTAGGACTTCTAGGTAAATGGATTTTGAAAGAAATAGGATCTTAGCAACTTAAGGAAGATAAATCCATTGAGTGTAAATGTGTATAAAGTTAATCCTATACAAACACTGCTAATTCAAAACAAACTGTCATGCCATGTATTAATACACTGGAAGATGGAGAAAATTTGAAAAGTGAATTCAGCAATGAGTAAAGCAGGTTATACAGGAATTTCTGTGCCAGGTGGACCTTACTCAGACTGGTCTCTGGCTGGAGAAACAGATGGGACCGAGGCACAATCCTCTGTAGGGGAAGCAAGGAGATATCTGCTGCCTGCAGCTGTTAAGATGTCTCTCTCCCAATAGCCCACCACCATCTTTGTTGCCTCAGTCTGCTGGATTTACCCCCCACTTAAATGGTTAGAAATGAAGAATACCCAGGATTAACTTTATGGATCTGCCCTCACCCTTTTCTCATTTAGCCTACTTAATTTCTCTATTAAAAATAGACACAGACGTTTTTCCTCACAGTGAAGTAGTTCTGGTCTCTTCCATTCTCACGTATAAAATTCTCTCGACAAAAACAACTTTTGGAGTCACGTCAGCCCAGCAAGTCCCTTGGACTGAAGCAGTTCCATAAAGGAAACACTCCTGTCACCTTGCAGAGTCCCATGTCAGGAGAAGGACAAGCACACACCCAGCCAGCACAGAGGGCCCACATGTAGAGGAGGCTGTCCTAAATCCTGCTGTCATATTCTTCTCCATCTCTAGAGGGTCAGTTATGCCCTCCAGATATCCCCATTTAGATGATCTGCCATCAGGGGCTAGTGGAGACTGCAGGTGCAAAGGCAGGAGGAAGGTTTGTCCCAGGGAGCTGTATGGACACCAGGCAGCCAGCCTCACCAGGAGCAGCCCAAGAGACTGCAGCCATGAGGGCTCATGGATAGGAGGGGAAGGGGCTGAGGAAGTGGTACAGTAGGGGAAAAAGAAGAGACAGGGTTGTACAGCAAAAGCAAGAGGAGAAAATGCCATGAAGAAGGGTGTCTTGTGTCAGAGTTCTGCTTGAACATGTGTTTGAAAGTCCCATTGAATGCCATCTGTCTCCAGCCAGTTCCAGCTCCATTGCAATGTGGACAAAACTTTTCTTCTCCAGCAGGAAACTGAAACTCCCAAAATGCTACAGCAGAAGCAGTACCTCTGAGCAGCCTGACTGCTAAACGACATCATCATGAACTGGGTGACCAAAATAACTGCAATATTCAAACACTTTTACACCACTACACCAACCTAGATCTAACTGGTGCATATTCACATTTGCTCCCCTCTTCATGAAGTTGGTCACAAAACCTAACTTACTGAAAGTCAGTGTTTTGTTTTATTTAGCATTCAATAAGGGGGAAAGCAGCAACCCCCCAAAAAACCAAACAAAAAAAACCCAAGAACCCTGCATTCACAAAGCCTGGACACTATATGCATATACTATTTCTCACTGGCCCTTCCAGAACCTTTACAGGTGTTTCTGATTGATACTGTAAAAATCCCAAGATGTAAGAAATTAGTGGGTTTGACTGATTTTACACAGCCCTAAGTAAAGGGAGCACTTTGAAGCTCTGCAGAAATCAGCCTGATACTGTGGAAGCCAGGGTAGAGGCAGAGAGATTTGAAAGAGCTGTCAAGACAGTGTACAAGGCAACGAGCTGGACCATTCATCTAAGGCAGGCAACAAAAGGGTTGTGTGGCCCAGCATGGATTTTAGGCCGAGTGGAGTCCATAATCTTTTGATGGCAAAGCATGCATTTGACTATCAAGGTGGAAAGCGTCAGCTGTGCTAAGTGTTAAAGTTTACTACAGCAACCAAACCCACAGATATTGTCTTTTGTTTTGTTGAAACCTCATTCAAAAGAAAAGGAAATAAATAAATGCCTTACTTGAAATTCAAAGGGCTGGGGAAAAAAAAAAGGAAAAAAAAAAAACAAAAAAAAACAAAAAGGAAAAAACAGAGATGGTCTCAGACCATGCAGATCCAGATCAGCCAGGAAGGCTGGAATCAGGTATGTTTAAAATCCTTCAGATATGTCTTAACATCTTCAAAATGCCACAACTTTGAAGAAAGAGAAGCATTGACTTTTTAAACTGATTTTCCTGTAATACATAACACTGTAAATAAACAAATTTTACTATCAGGCTGTCTCTACTCCTCTTAAAGGCACCAGTTTGGGCTGGTAACTGGTTATTTGAGGCTGTTTTTGTTCTCCAACTTTTTCAGATGCATTTTACGACATTCACATCAGACTGGGAAACAACCTCCATATATACAACACCTTCGCTGGTGTTGGCGTAAAGCTTCCACGTAGTCTTTTTGCCCCACTACCCATAAAAACTTGGGCTTTTGAACAAAGGTAATATTGCAATAACTTGTTTGTTCAAAGCTTGTACTTGCCCACCAAGTCCTCATTTGATTATCAGATTACTTTCAGTTGGAATGCAATAGTAGAAAACTGGAGAGACAATTGAGAAAACAAATCTCAAAAATAATATTTCTTTCAGATTGAAAATACAACACAGGGGGAGGCATGCAGACACTTGACTCTGCTGTTTTTTGCTCACCAAAGGGCATGTGTGGGGGCACAGGCAGAAGGAAAAGCTGTTGAGGTTGATTCAATGGTTTGGGATGTTAGTAGCTTCCCAAGGAAAGAAGATGGAGAAAGGAGTTTTACTAAAGACCCTTCCAGGAACAATGGAATTAAAGGAGGTAAATCAAGCCATCGATGTGTTGTGCCAAAGCTCAGCTTTATAAGGCTCTTCTCACAGTCTGGCTATAAGTAATGCTTTCTCAACTCTTGCTCATGAGAAACAAAAACCACCCTGTCATATATGACCAGGAAAGGCTCTGTGGCTGTGTTCGATTCCAAAACACGATAGCTCTCAGCTCTTCCTAGAAACCATTTTCCAGCGCATTACTCTCTTGGACACAGCTCTACTGCCTGCAGAAGCAGGACCTGTCCCCGTGTGCTCCAGCCTACCTCAGCATGCCTTACCGAGAGCAGGGTGGGCTGTCCCCAGGCCAGGGTGAACACACACAGCTCCTCTGCCCATTTCCAAGCCACACAGGACATCCTTTCTGCTGGCTTTGTGCAGCCTTGACACGAGGTAGCTGTAGCCCTGTAGACCTTGGATGGGCCACTGCACTGGCACAGAATATGCAGGTAAACAAGCTCTTGGCACAGCATCACCCCCTGAAAGAGATGCAGCATAAAGATATCAGGGGTTATAGTCAGTTTAATATTAAACCATATTTAGAGCTTAAAATGCATAAAACAGTTGTCCTTAACCTGAACTTCGTATTTCCCATTTCTTTTTCTGGGTATTGATGCAGTTTTTGCACTTCAGCATCCACATCTTACGTTGTTCTGGCTCAGAAGTGTCAAGGAAACTGAACAGGTTGAAAATTGACCTACATCCATTTGCATTCAAAGGAAGAAAATAAAATAAATATCTGGATTAATAACACTTTAAAAAGCATGAACTGAGAAGGGCAAAGGAAACCTGCCAAGGTCAGCTACCTACCTTCCAAAAGGTAATGCAAGGATAACCCAGTTACAGATCTGCCGCAGAAACCAAATGGACTTTAGACCTTCAGGAGGTTTAATTGACCAAACAGTGCAGGAAGGGGTATGAGATGGACTGTCCAAGGTCAGAAAATGTAATTTCTGTCCCAGATGCCATCTCCAAACACTTCTACTGCCCACAGATGGAAAGACCATTAGTGAAATCCAAAATTTTGACCTTAGGCCATTCACAGGTTATCAAGCTGGAACACACTGAGCTTCTCAAGAGCTGAAGTGTTTCTTATGAAGGGATAGATAAGTGCAGGGCTAGAAGGTATCTATGCAGTGTGACATTCCTTTCTGCTCTCCCATACCCATCATTAAAACAGCCTTTTAGGGTTCAGACTTTTCCAATAAAACAGGTAAAAGCTAGTGTAGGCAGATATAGCATTATGGTAATTTTTACTAAGTAAGGAACTCTGATTTTTCCTTTATCCATGCCCTCTTAAGTGCTCAACACTCACCTTCCAAGCTTTATAGTTACAGGTTATACAGAGATTCAACAATTAGAGATACAGAAATAAGACCCATGCACTCTAGCTATCTAGTAAAGATACTTGGATGAAAAGCACTCCTAACTTTTTACAGTTACAGGAGACACCAAGAGAGCCTTGTGCCAACACACATGAAGGGTGAGGAAATGTAGCAAAACAAGAGTTGTTACCCATCTGCTTCCCAGTGCTACAAAGCTTAAATGCTTAGCAACTTGAACTTAGAGCAATGAATCCATCAAAAACACCTCAGATACAAAAAAAAAAAACCAAAAATAAATTAAAAAAAAAACCTTATACCGGAGAGAGCCATCCCATCTCATCCTCTTCCCATCTGAAGCCTTACCTTTGGGCAGTACACTGCTTGGAGATGCAGATGAGCAAGCCTAAATAGGCCCAAAGGAGATGGCATGTGCTGCGAGGCTGCAAATTCTCAACGCTGTTTCTGTGGCTGGGCAGAATTCAGAGCACAGGAACAGCCACAGTGTGGACAGCTCACCTCAGTTCCTAGGTCTGCTTCACATCAAGCACCTTGCTAGCCCCTGGTTGCATCATCATGTCGGGCCAGGTAGTGGGGAATAAAACCACAGAATGTAGGCATTTATGTGGGAACTGCTGGAAGGCTCCCCTTGGAACTTGGGACTGGGAGCAGCACAGCACAAGGCATCCCTTTATATTCACCACTGGGAACTCTGGGTCACAGTAAGAAGCAACAGGGCAGTTCAAGCCTTATCACACTCCTACCACCAGAACCTCAGGTTACTACTCAGGTAGCAAAAGCCCCAAATTTAGGACCTGGCACACCCAGGCAATAAGATAGGGATAGGATCAGATTATTCAGGCTGATATCTTAAAGCCTGTTTTGGTCAATGACACTGCTGGTGCCATCACATTGCACCACCACACTAGTGGGACCAGTACATGCCAAAAACTCTGTTGCCAAGATGCAAAATTAGTTTTACCAGACTCAAGCACTGCTGCTCACAGAGCTTACAGCTTCATCTCCCAAAAGTCACAGCTGCTTTAGCTGAGTGCTTTGAGAGCCTACAATCAAACAGCAGCTGTAAGGACACTGAAGAGCAGCCAGAAGATGTAGCATAGCCAGGTCAACCAGGGCCAGCCCTCAAAGGAATAAGCACAAGCCAGTGGATGTGAAATCAGCATTTCAGTCCTTCACATTAGGAATAGGAAGGGGTAGACCAGTAGATCTGAACCTTTGGAAGGGGCAGGGCTGAAGAGGTGTTTTCCTTTAAACCACCCCAAAAGGAAAGCACCAAGTACACCTTGATGTGGATGAACAAAGTTCATCTCATGCCAACCCTAGCCAGGACTACTTAAGATAAAGGAATAAAATGGTAAAGCAATGGCAAGGGCAGCTTCTTGCTCTTCTCTCTGCTGTTGCTACCCTGTGTGAGATTCTCAAGCAGGAACAGCATTAGCCCTGTTTCAGTAATGAAACAAACCCTGTCAGGGTTTGGGCTTTTGTTCTGAAGGTACACTTTGTGCGGGGGAGGATTCCCTCGACTGGCTCTAACCCATACAGCAATCTGAGGTTGGTTCTATGAGTTAAGGAGATAGAAACCCAAAGCCTGGAAACCTGCCACGTTCCCACAAGTTCATTAAGGTGCATTAGTACTAATGCTTTTTTTGCAAGAGCACACTCTCTTGTGAAGAGCAATTATATTCTGGGGAACTCTGTCACACTCTGTCAAAGCAGAGGACAATATTAAATAGCATGGGTTATCTGCTGCTTACTTTCCAGAGACCTGCAATGCTATTGTGTCTAATCCTAGTGTAGTTCACTGCACTCTGAACTCTCCTTGGAGCCAAAAGTCACTGGCTGCAAAAATAACTTCTCCTGCTTCACTTGCCATTTTCTGTTCAGTTCTCCGAAGTTCTTACCCTCAATAGTCTCCAGCTTGCCATCAGGCATCTGGCCAATAGATGCCTCTTTGATTTCAGCTCTGCAATCCAGAATTGAGCGCCAATGGTGTCAAGCCAGCAGTTCCCACGCTGTTATGTGCACACAGGAGAGGTTATGCCTAATGCAAGGTACACAGGACTCTGGAGTACCTTTCCAGACACTCACAGTGCATCAATTTAAAAGAAGGGGCAAGATTGTTATCCTATGCAAACAACTTTTTACTTTGAATCAGCCATTAAGTGTTTTTACACTCGATAAAGGTGTTAGAACAGTCAAAGTAAGCCAATATATCCATCAACTTGATGGCTAAATCATTATCTTTAGTTCATTTTTTTTCATTTCTTTGATATATAATGGACCCATCTTGCAATTTTTTCAGAAAAGCTTGTTATCAATGTAGGGGTCACAATCAGACCACCTAGCACTATGTATTCGTTTTAGGCAAAAAAATGCTCAACTTGATGCTTTTTCCTCCTCTTTTTTCTTTTCATTTGAAATAGACTAACATCCTTCACAGAACAATCTTCTCTATGCTGCACACAAAGCACTCAAATGTCATGAGCAATAATGAATTCAGGGGTTTGCTAGTCAGAAGGAACTATGAACACATTGTTTTCTTCTGCCTTCTTCACTGGGAGTTCATACTGCAGGGAAGAACAAAAAAAAAGGTAAGAGAAAACATTGCAAACATTTTTACAAACATTGAAACTGTGCAAAATAAGAAACCACAAAGATCCTGGAAGCACTTTTACACTCAGCTCTTAATTCTCAAGCACCCACCCAGGAACAAGTGCTGCAGGAAGAGCAGCTCCCATGATATGAGTGCTCCTTTCTCAGCCCTGCTTCTCTTTAAGTGTCCTTATTCAGGAGCACCTATGTCACTCAGCAATGCAATGCTCATAATGGAACCTTTTCCCTTTGGAAAGGCTCAGGATTCCAACTTTAACTGCTAAAATATACAAGCCCACAGTTTTCAGCATCTTTTCTTAAATCCCAGGCCCTGTTCACTGTGGTGACCACAGGCATGATTGTTCCTTCAACGCACGGCATCCCACGCATGAGAGTAATCCATCTTATTGCAGAAATGCTAAACTCTCAAAGCCGTCAGATCTGCACATAAACCTGGAACAGCAGTAGCAAAAACACACGTCCATGTGATAGGGTGAACCAGATGGAAACTAAGCATTGTATCAAAGTTAGCAAAGTATTCATCTTAATTTACAAATTAAAACAAGTGTATAAAATAGTGATTAGGCTCTGGAGAACTTAAGAACTTCGACAGAATATTTAACTGGGACGTAAGGTAAATAAAAAAGATTGTTTTTTAAAAATCAGACTTGAATACATCAAAGTTGGAAGTCACCAGAGCTAAAGAGCAGATGAGAGAAAGCGTGCAAGGTGTCCTTAGGCTGCAAAGCTCTTAGCCATACATTGTCATGGATGCACAACTCCAAGGGCAAATGCATTGAAGGTCACTAGCTACACAGAAACTGCCCCAGACTGTGAACCCAGGAGAAACATCACTACCTGATGGTCCTTGTCCTTCTCTTCTCCCTTAGGCAGGTTCTGTTTGACCTCTTCCCCTTGTCAAACATTTCTTTCTCGATGCTTTCTATGCATCAGGACCAGAGGTCCCGCAAAGAACCAGCCCCACAAATCAGCTAACCAAAGGCTTCCCCCTCCCAGGGCTTCAGTTTCATTTTCTCCAACACCAATCAGTCAGGCCAGAGCTCAGTCCCCTACCCACAGGAGCTGCTTTTGTATCACACGTACCGTTGTATTATGCACAGCATCAGCAAAACTCTTTGCTGTTTCACCCAGAGCTGAGTCAACAGATTCAATTCTGAAAGGAAAGTGAGCTTAGCTGGTTTTTCATGAAGCATTAATACTTACTGGTGAAGCTTGAATAGATATATTTGCCACCAAAAATAAACCTGAGAAAGGCAGGTTTTTGCCCAGCATTTGCACCAACAGTGTCTTTTATGCATGAAATGATCACCTCCTTACACCTCCTCACACCTCCTCTGACCCCCAAACCCAGTCATGTCGAGAGGGTGTGTTGCACCTTCTTCCAGATCCTGGCACAGCTCTCCGGAGCTAAGTTCCTCTCCCGCACAATTTCCCATACAGAGTTCCCTCATTACACTCTAATTGCAATTGAAAACCCTCATGAGGCTGCAGAAGCTCAATCAATGGACAACAAGTGGAGATGCCATACTGGGTTTAGAATCCTTTCCCGTGTATTAGCAAGGGTACCACCAGCCTAACCAGTGCCCTCTATGACCATCAGAGGACTTGTGAGCATGCAGGACAGCTGGCAGAGACATACCTTTGCTTTTGCTGGTTGCAGAAAGTATTCAGTTTGAGCAGCTGTGCATTCCAGAAATCCTACAAAGATCCCCAAAGAAAACCCCCATTACTGGGGAAGGGGCACCTTTTCGGGCTGGCACACAAGAAGTGGTACGCACCAGTGCCTCCTTCTCCATGTTTGCCAGAATTTGAGTTTCCTTCTCAAGGTTGGCAAGCTCTCCAACAACAATCTTCTGGAAGGTTTCAAATTTATCCAGCCTAGTGACGGAGAGCAGAAACCGTTTTGCCAGTTTAATGTGCAGTCACGCAATGTGGACAACAACCCCTTTGGCACCAAACCTACCTTTAGACAGAATAAAATGTCCCTGCTGAACTACACTGGGCAGATTTGTTCTCAGATATGTCACAGAGCAAGTAGATAGCTGTACCAAAGTCACACTGCAGATAAATTTGGCTCAATAGCCTGTCCCAAATAGCAGCCAGTAACAGAGGACCAGGACAGAGCATACAAATGAATTCCCAGTGCAATACTTGCAGTGCATTCTCTCCCAGCCTCCAGGAAGTTCAGCAGAGATTTCTCAAGCTGGAGACCTCTTTAGGTCCCTTCCAACCCAAACCATTCTATGACTTTATCTTGACACAAATAACCTCTATGGATTTTCCTGCCATGGGTTTGATACATACAAACAGAGTTGCCACAGCATGCCAGCAATTTCTAAACCAGCAACACCCTTATCGACTTGGGTTCGCCACCATTCCCAGCAACAGCGAGGTAGGAAAAATTTGGCACAGTCCTGCATCCACTATCCTGTGACCATGGTCAGATCCAGGTTACTTACTTAGCAACTAAGCATTGCAGCCTCTCACTACCATCTACTCTTATCTTCCACCACAAAACATCCAATTTTTTACTTTCAGAACTCAAAGTTCTCCCTGTACCTGAATGACAGCAAATTATGCTCGTAGAGGTCCTATTGATACCAGGGATTTTCCAATTTAAAGGCAATTATTTCATACTACATTTGATCTAAATCCTAAAAAGTGAATGTGTAATAGTTACAGAGGCCTGATAGACTTACAACTACAGTATAAGTATCTCACTTTTAAAAAATCCATAAATATTTGAATTGATTTTTTTTATCTAGCTCCTATCTGAGAAATTCAGGATCTGAGAGATCCCTTTTCTTCTCCTCCACTTCATTAAGCAAATCACAGCCTGGCTTCTTTCTTAAAAGATTTAGAAATAGAAGCTACTAAGTGTAACAACAGAGTTTTTACACAGATTCTTGAACATTGATGACAACCAGGAGACAGTCCAAGGAGTGCTTCATCAACTGCTTGTAACTCAACCTTGCTTTGCATGAATTAACCCATCCTCTCCCCCTACAGGAAAATCAGGATCAATCACTGGAGTTATACTTCTGAAACTCTTCTTGCATAAAAGAAAAAAAAAAAAAAGGAAAAGACAAACTATTTTGCCTTACAAACCATAAGTGCAATAGTCGACTGACAGGTTGGTTTTCCTATTAATCAAAATTGACACAAAACTGAAGCTGTTTTCAGCCAGTACCAGACAGCTTACCTGCACTTGTGTATCTGGTTCAGCAGGGCAGACAAGTTCTTCTCTGAAGATCTCAGGGCATTCTGTGAGTTGATCTCCATCCTTTTGTACCGGGACTAGCCATGGGATGCACAGTTAGGGATGGGGCAATGGCCCAAGCCAAAACCTAGAAGTCTAGCTTGCAAAACCTTTCCCTGGAAAACAAGTCCCTCCATGGGTTGCCATTCATCTTAGCAGAAACCATCTTAAATCAAATATAAACTGCAGTAAGATGACACACATAGGTGCTGCAAACACAAACTGATTTAATTCAGTCACAGTAGTTACACCAACAAACCTCTATGTAACCCATGCGACTTCAGGGCAGGGTTGCATTAGGAAAAACCTAATTAAATCTTCCTTTATGCCTTCCCTGTAACACTTCTCAGAATACACAGTTTTTGTAGAATACTTCTAAGAGCTCCAGACTAACAGACACTGCCGCCAGAGCCCTACTCTTGAACACAAAATAAAAATGGGAAATTTGCACCAACTGTCCCTGAGATAAAAAGGTAATTTCACATAACATGATAAATTGCCACACGCATTAGAAGAGGTCACATTACCCAGAAAAATTTCTTCAGTTGGCCAATAAAGGTTTCAAAGGCAGAAATCACTCCTGAATCACTCAAGTCTTCATGTAGCATCTTGGAAAAAAACACATCATCTAGGCTATCATCCATTTCCTGACCTAGGAGGAAGCACATGCCCAGTTAGCATCATGCTGAAGGACTTACTAGAATATAAACCTTCCTGCTTCAGTAAATCTACTGAAGGGCTTGTCATTCATGTGAGCAACAACTTTTGTTATAGAGCTGGAGTTTGGGTCTTGTTCTTCTAGAGCTCACAAGCAGGAGGGAAACTGGCTCAAAAATCCCCTGAAAAATACTTGTTAGAGAGCAGAAGGGAAGAAAAGGCACAATAACGCAACAAAAAGAGCTATATATTTACAGACAGTGAGGCAAATGCACAGAATAAAGGTGAAAAATAATCAGGCCACCACTGTTTTCTGTCTTCTCCTTATCCATTGCAGGGAAAGCCTGATGCCCTTGTGCTCAGAGGTAGCACTATTTTGCAGTTACTTTGTCCATTATCTGCATACTTTATTTTATCTCCTGTGTTTGATAGTTTTGTAATAGCTCTGGAAAATCACTATTCAGATAGACTAGAAAGTGTGGACGTCATGGAGCAGCTGGCCACGTGGGACCCAAATTTCCTTGTTCACACTCAGTATCCACTGTCATTGGCAGTGCTGCAATACACACCTTCTGCTAATTTTGACTTTTGGATTTTGGAAAAGTTGGACTCTCTACAGATACATGTCTTCAAGCTTCCATGTGACTCTGATTTCTACCTGAAGAAAAGAAAAGCTGAAAGCGCTTCACCTTAGTTGCCAACTGGACTTTACCTTTTTGGATCTCTGCTTCCTCTTCTACTGAATCAGAAATTTTCTTTGGTGTATGGTTAGTCTCAGAGGGCAAGTGATTTTCCTCCAAACCGGAAAATTTAGGCTTTTTTATGACAGTGCTACTTAATATATCTAGAAAGAGAATAGAAGATGTTTCAGATGAAATCTGTTCTATTATATGAGGTACATGACAATGCCTGCTCAAGCAGAAACCACCACTGGAATTACCAATGCTTCAGAAAAGGAGGCAGCTCATTTTATGGTCTGGCATCATACAGCGATAAGACTTCGCCTGCAAGCATCTTCCCTTGCAAAAGTGGGGAACTAGCCTGCCTAGTGTTATACAGGTATTTGGAAAGCTTCCATGTCTCCATCTTAAAGATAATTTCCTTTCTTGGCGTGCTACTCTAACCATCAAAAACCTTGGTGTCTGGCTTCTTCCCATTCCCTTTTCCAACCCAATCTGTTTATGAGTAAAATTTTAAAAAAAGAAAACGGAATCAATCCAAATAATCCAAATCAAAGCTGCAGCCTCCACTTTAAGGAAAATTTGTTAAAAACCAAAGAAACAAACAAGACCCCCATCCTTTTGTCTCACTGTGCACTTTTTTTCGAACTCAGCAAATTGTCTGTTTGACAAACAATCCCCCTGAAGTCTCCATTGGGCAGAATGGAAGGTGGTGGGGCCCAGGACAAGGGGGACAGTCAGACAAAGAGAAGCACCCTGGAGCAGATTTAGGGTTCACAGAGAGAGTTCAAATGCAGTCAGATACCACACCTGAAATCTCTGAGCATAACCCTGCTTGTGCCTTCGCATGGCAACAGCTCCCCTCCAATTGTAAGGCTGTACAGCAAACAGCGATAAAAATTAAGTCCTCAGAACTTATCTTCCCCTAAAATTAAGCAGATGTGTTGGTGCAGTGAAGGTGTATTCGGAAAATTCTGGACAGGTAAGAGATATACTGGGAACACAAACAGAGCCAGCTCATGAGAAAAGGGATGCTTTTGACCAAGGCCAAATCTTCAGTGACTCACTTCATGGTCACAACAATCACTCAGTCTCTCAGAACTACATCAGCATTGAGAATTTTTAGGATTAAAACAACCCATTGCTGTTCAACTTTCTTGAAGTTCAGTTGTTTCCAACCGCAAAGAGACTGTGGTGCACTTTTGAATTAGTTTATCAAAGTTCAGTTTCGTGAAAAAAACCAGATCCTGAAGTGCCACTTACCTATAAAAAAAGTATTAAGCATTATCCAAGTCACCATTTAACAAATGCTTATAGCAATAGTTTACACCTATGTTCTTAGGTATAAAGAAAATCAACAACTTGAAGGGATGGTTGTTTTGTTTAAACTGAAGTTGCAGTCCACTTTCAAATCATAAAAACTATCTTTTCTATGTCTATTAGGGCATTAGTTTGTAAATTCCCACCTACACTACAAGCGCCCCTGTAACCAATGTCAAGTTTTAAGAGTTAGCAATGAATTCAGGAATGTATATAGAAGCACCTTATCACAGTCTGTCACGATACACAAAACAGAGAACCTGAATTACGCAAAAAAGTATCTCCAAAAAGTCAGTGATAATTTGTCTTTGAAATAAAATAACAGCTTTGGCACCACCTCCTCTTGCTTTTAACCAACTCTTCCATGTTATCCAGAGTAACAAACCTGAGTCCTTCCTCTTGGTACTTTCTTCTTCTCTTGATAATTTGCCTGGTGTACCATAAAACTTCTAAGGAGAGAAAGAAAACAAAATTAGAAGGTGCCCACCCTGCACTTCAGACAAGCTTGGGACTTGTCTAGTTACAGGAAGCCAAGTGACATGATACACTGGTTTCAGGTAGCAGTAGCCTGACAGCAGACTGGAAGGAGGCTGAGCACTGCATACTGCACCTGTGTGGCCTTCTCCACGTCACTGGAAGGGCTCCTGGCAGGCACATCAAGTAGTAGTGGACTGCCTCCAGGCTCCTCTGAGAGCATTTCATCTGTGTGAGAGATTAGTAAATGACACAGGCATTTGAGTTTGAATCCTGTATTGACTGAAAATCTCAATTTAATGACACAGAAAATAAAACCCAAGCCCTCTACCCTCTCGTTTATCTGGTCACACCAGAAGAGGTGGTGGCTCAGACTCAGTCCAAAGGCTGTTTTCTTGGTGGTTGTCAGTTAAGTTCATTCCTTCACTTGTCAATAGCACTGGCATATCTTCTCCTTGTACAAGAGACTATTTACACAGACAATATCTACCCCTCATAGCCATTACACAGAAATATCACAAAGTGAATATTTATGGAAAAAATGTGAAGGAAAATGGCAAAATCAAAAAGAAAAACTCACCACGAAAAAACTCATCCAAAAAGTACAGATCCACACACCCAAACTTTTCTAATGCATTGAAGAAGATTAAAATAAAAATACCAGCAAGATCCACTGTGGATAAACCATGTCCCTTAGAGCTAAATGTGCTTTTTTTCCTCAGCATCTCCTCTTGAGCTCTTTGCTTTGATGCCCCTTCCTAAAACAAAAAAAATCTAAGCATTATTTAAACATTACTACAGAAGTAGAGGTTTGGGTGTTGCTTTGGAGAGAGGGCTTTGATGGTTGGTTTGTTTTTTAAATACACCAAGAGTAGATATAGACTTAAAATATGCCTAACATACTGATGGCTCTATCCAACACTGAAGGACACCTGTGCCCTGAAACTCAATGCACACACCAATTCTCCCTTTAGTCATTAGAGATATACATTTGATGATGTTTTTCATAAGCAGAATAGAAGCATTACAGTCAAGAAAGAAAAGTTTTCCAGGGGAAAAGGAAAGCTTTTAATATAACTACTAGTTCTGGAGATTTTTTTCCCCCTAGACTTTCTGTATTTCAAATATATGTATACAAACATACATATATATATACACACACACATATATATTCTATATGCAGCATTTAACAATTGTTTCTATGAAGTTTACCATGTTTTCCTAAGATCTCTTCTATTAGACCAATAGAATTTCAACAGTACTTCACAGACAAACTTGTTCATCAGAATATTTGAGAATTAAAATAACACCAGTTCATTTAATTCTCACTCATTAGGACACACTTTACATCCATAAATTTTTTTTAAATCTGAGGCACCAACACATGACACCTTCTTACCTTCTTTGACTCGTAGTCGCTGCCACTACTTGCAGAAGACATTGGAAGCACTGCAAGGAGAAAATATTCCCTGGTTACTGGCAGCGTAAAGTGTGTACTTTACCCAGTTAACTGAGTTAGCCACAATGCAAACCTTTTCAGTTTTGTTTTCTAGGCATCTACATGACAAAACTACACAACACTTACATTAAGTTTCAAGAAAACACCTTTCTCTAACAAAGCCAGATGCAATGATGCAAACATACACAACTCACTGCATCCAGAGCAGCCAAAAAAGTGAAAAACAAAATACAGGCTCAGCATCTTCTCTGACAGTCCCCAAAACCCAGGCAAGACTTGTGGGCTGACCCTGCAGTGAGAACAACTCCCCTGGAAACCTGGTGTAAAGCATAGCTTCAAGCTCAACTTTCTTTTGCTTTTTCATCCCTACAGAGTTTAACAGCAGCCTGAGCAAGCATCATTTCTCCATGAGCGAGACAGAAACATTCCATCTCATTGAGGACAATTGAGTTTCCATTTGGTGGTCACAGCAACAGACAGCCCTGGAGCATGTCTGCAGGGGAGGTTTGGTGTTGGTCAGGCCCAAGCAGAGAATACTATCAGAGATAATCACATCTGACACTCAGAGCACAATTGGCTTATCACTGTATAAAAAGGGGAGCAGAATACCCTGGTCTGCAAACTGTGAGGTTTTTCAAGGTTTATTTGCTAAGTCAATGATGTTTCTGGGGAGAGGAGGAGGGGAAATTTGCAGGGAGAAAGTTGCAGGGGGGAGGTGTGGTAGCTTCAAAGAGATCTTCCTCCTAATGCAGTCAAGTGGACCAACACAGCCATCAGCTGGGCTCTTCCGCATCATCACACAGAGAGCTATGCCCACACAGATGTTTAGGTGCCAAATTTCCACCCGGACATTTGAACCCCACTTTGGGAAAGGGACAGGAGCCTAGTTCAAGCACAAGAATGTGCAATGCATCTCCTCCACAGGGCAGTCCTTGCTGCTGGACTCAAGCCTGCTCTCTCCCACTCAGGAGAGCCTGGACTTGGCCAAACTCTCCTTTCTCAAACCATCAGCAGCACTGGCTTTTCTGAAGCACAGTACATCATGCATAGCTAAGTGTCAATAGGGGACTAAGCTTACCTTTTAATTTACTTCTCAC
Source organism: Dicrurus megarhynchus (assembly GCA_013399195.1). Classification (NCBI taxonomy): domain Eukaryota; kingdom Metazoa; phylum Chordata; class Aves; order Passeriformes; family Dicruridae; genus Dicrurus; species Dicrurus megarhynchus. Next base: position 437,914 of record VXAD01004815.1, read on the forward strand.
TCTGGGTCTTTTTCGGGTATAGTCAGCAGATTTTGGCACCAACTGTATCTGAGAGTCAAGGATCCAGCTTTTCTCACTCTGACTTGTATTCTCATTGTTGCTTTCAGAGAAAAGATGTTTCCTGTAACTGGACTAAAGACACAATTAAGTCCTGCTCAATTGGCTCACTCAGAAGCCCCTCAGCCATTCCCCCCCAGCTACTACCAAGTTATCCCATTTCTTCCTCCTTGTGGTGCAACACAAAGCTGTGAAATCTACCAAAACAGACAAAAAAAACCACTGAAAGGCAGATACTTGCCTTTTGCCAACATGGGGTTTTTACAGTATCCCCCTTCCTTGTCTCTCCCTCTCTCCTGTGCCTAAAATAAGAGCACTCTTGCAAGGTGGAAAACCTCAGTATGTCTGAGCTGCATCCAACAGCATGTCGGGGGGTGGGGGAAAGCTAACACAGACAATTCACTAGCTGGTCTGGCAGTGATGGTGCATCCTGAGCACTGCTTTCAAAATGACAGAGTATTTAGAGGCTACTAGGCTCACATTTCTCCACCTCTGCACTGGGTAAGCCTTAAACTTCAGCTTCTCTGTACGTGCAACAGATTTGTACAGGTAGAAATACACAGCAATCAAATACACAGCAATCAAAGGCTCTAGGGATGAGAAAGCATAGACAACCTACCTGCCTTCTCTCAAGATTGTTTGATTCCTTGCTCTTGCTTCTCGTTTCGTAAGTCCTACCAAGTAACACATAGACCCAAATTAGAGCAGTAAAAACAGCAATAACACACCACAGCACTGTGCAATGGGCACAGCCAAACAGAAGTGGCAGGAGGCTCCTTAAGGGATCAGCAGAAGAACCAAACTGTTAAAGTGCAGTCATTAGACAAATTTTTCTTTGCTTGGATTTTGAAAGTAGCAATTCAGGAACGTATAGAAATCAGCACTTTTTAAAATAAAAATTAACCTGCATACTTAGAGGTGGCAAGTCCCTGGAAGCTTGCTATGACTGGAAGATAGCCAAAGCAAGGCAGGGAGTTTGAGCATTTTACAAAAAATAAATCAGTAATTTTGGCATATGGTCAGGAAAGGACGATATTTAAGAGTTAGTCTTACTACTGTCAAAGTTGACAGGAGTCACTATTCTCTCCAGTAACCTTTGTATTCTCAGCTACTATTTAAATATTGTTATCAGTAACATCCACAGATAGTGTGGTAGCTAAGCAAGAAAGTATTGCATTAGAAAAATCACACAGCCTTTTAGATCCTAACTTAAAAGAGCTTAACCAAAGCTATGAACTCTTATTCACATAGCAAAAGATCCATAAACACTGCATGTACAATCCTGTACCTCTGATTTTGTGAAGAAATATTCTGGGCAAGAATCTTTCCTTTGGCTGCAGCAACCTGAAAGCGAAGCAGAGAGTTGTCTTAGAGTCCAGTTACCACATAAAATACATCATCAAAACGTATCAGAACTCAGAAGGGAAATAGATTACGTCCCACTCAGAAATGTCACTTTTTAATAGAATGGGATTTGTTGATTGAAACAGTATTATAAATTATGATAGACAAACATTTGAGTCTTAAAGAGAGTTCCTTTCTCTTTTCCTTGGTTTATGGATAATGCTCATTTTAAGCACCAATGTCACAAGACACATCATTTGAGGCAATAGCAGTGCTGGCAGCAGCACTGTAAGCAGGGTGCCTGGACAGCCCTGGGACAGGCTGCTGGGACCGAGGCAGGGTGCCATGGAGCAGGGATTTATGCTGACACCCAGTGGCAGTTGCAAGGATCGGGCCACGTCCAGTCTATAAGAGAAATTTGGGGTGTTCCATTCAGCACCATTTCATTCCATTCAGCCTCATAATTAGCAGGCAGCAGCGACAGCCCCCACATCAGGGAAGAGGCTGAAAGCAAAAGGGTTTGTACAGCACAGCCACCCTGATGGAAGCCATCAGGAGCAAGTTCACATCTTCCTGGGAAAGCCCATACTGGGCAAAGTTTCAAAGCAGGCAAAGTGATTAATTTTTACTCCTTTTTTTTTTTTTTTAAAAGAGTTTGGAAATTTAAGTGAAGCAGAATTTCCAACAAAAGTTTCGCAAGGACTAGGTTTTAACCAGGAAGCCCCAGCTTGCAAAGCACAGCTCAAAGTGGATTTCAGTCTCTTCTGTTTAGCCTAGGAGGACAAAGTAGATGCTCAGCAATCTGCTTTTGATATTAAGTAAAACACAAAGGTTGGCCTTCAATCACAGAGATATCCCATGGCCTCACTAAAGCAACAGCTCAAATGTCTGTTGGCGTTATCATGCATTACCCACCACAAAATTCAAGTACTGATGAGCATTCTTACCACTAAAACAAAAAAAAAAAAAAAATCCATTTCCACTATACAGAGAACAGAAAACAACTCAGATTCCCAGTTGTCTGTCCTGCTATAACGGTGTGTCCATCCTTACAGCATTTCAGCAGCAAATGATGTCCCCTGCTTCAAGTTACTACTCCGTTAGGTGCTGAACTTCTGTCTCAACTTTACCTTTTCATGACTTGAGGAGTCTGAGTTTTCAAAGTCATAGGGTTCCTTCCTGCAAGACAACATATACTTGGCAGTGACATACAATAGTGAAGAATAGAATTTCATTAAGGCTGTGGGGGTGATAATGTTGTTTCCTTCTGACATCCCTCTCCTCAGAAACATTATATGCCTAAAAATAATGTTTTTCTAAGATTCTAAAAAAATACTTGCTCCTTTTCTACTTAGTCTTATTGCTGCCTATCTTGATTCTCACTCTTTTAATTGTAACTGTTATAAGAAATATTCAAAGCATAGAAATTAACCTATCCCTGTTTAAGTAGAGGACATTTTGTTCTCACATCATTCATAATAGTACACGGTAGGAAGAAGTAACAAGTGGAAATAAAATATCAGAGACATTTTTAAAATCCCATTTAATTTCCTTTTGAAAATTCCAGTATTTAACCTTTGTTGTCTAATCCCTTCCCTGTGTACACCTAGATTTTGTTGTCATGTCTTCCAGCATTTAAACTTAACTGTACCTTTGTGGGTTTTTCCAAATCGTAACAATTTTTTAAAAAAATCCTACAACAATCACTCAACATACAGTATGCTTTCTCTTCACTACTAAAAGAACGGGAGGACTAAAGAACTGAGGTCGTCGGCAAAGCCTCCGAGGGAAGGAAACACTCATTTCCAGACAAAACACTAGAGGGAGCAGAATGACCAAACTAAGAAGTTCTTCACCTCTATCTTCTACACTGCTGCTCCTGTTTTAAAACCTGTATTTGCTGTATTTGATGTATTTACCGCATCAAATTATTTTGTCTCAAAACACAAAACTTGTAGCCAAGATGAAACCCTGTATCAATTTTTCCTATTTTTATCTACTATCAGCCAAAAATCTCATCTAAGCACTTGGGTTTTTGGGAGGTTTTTTTGAGCTAAGAGACAGTAGGCTGAAGCAGAACGCCCATGGAAGCCCCAGAACAGCAGCAGAGATCCTTACACACAGTTCATTTGCCCTCCTGCCCCGCAGAAGGCATTAACTTGAACACAACACTTAGCAGAGCATAGGAGGAGGGTGCAACAAGGCAGACTTCATAAGACCCCCAAACCCTCAAGTGCTTCCTCCTGCAGTGCCCCCAGCTTTAAACGCAAACAGACAGATGTGTGGGTGCAAAGGAAGGGGTCAAATTGAGAATGGGGCCATCCTGAAACCCTAGGATGCATGATGACAAGGAACTGGAACAATATTTGAGAAAGCTTAGGCATTTGTGAAAGAAGCTGGTGCTCAGAACTCAGCTCGCTGGAGGATTATAGTTGGGCAAGGAAAAAGAGAAAAGCCAACAACCCATGACATAGTATCACAGGGGTAGAGGGCATTTTTGGCATTTAGGGTTAGCTTCTGAAGTGTTTATCACTTTGAGGACCTGAAGAGTCCTACAGAGACAAGTTATGACCCTTTGTAGCCTCATACTTGTTTTGCTGCCTGTTCTAGGTACAGACAGGTCACCTCATGGGGACACCCTCTCTCCCTGAGTGCTAGGAAATGTCTAAAATCACTTGGTACACCAGTTCCTGCATGGGTGCAGGGCTTGCATGTCATACCTGCCTTCAGCCCTCTTCTTGGCCAAGCTTGTTCTCCTGTTTCTCTTTTTGCTAGTAACATCCTTTGGAAAAGGAGAGAGCTGCAGGATCTAAAATGACAATACCCAAAAGTCATGTTCTGATTCTAGAGCCTGCCAAAAGCAGAAAAAAGGTGTGCCAGGAAACTTCCTTCCTCCCACTACAACAATTACCCAGGTGCTACTGCTGCCTGCAGTTCTTTTCCTACCAGAAAATATGGGGCTCCCAGAGCTGAAACTGGGGGGTCAGGAGGGTGGGGGTGGAGAGAGTATTTTGAAAGTTTTGAATTCACTGTACAGTGGGCAAGTGCTACAAAACAATTAAACTGGCAGTAAAAAATATATTTTATTTGTAAAAATCTAAAACCAGCACCTGGAAATGTAAACCCAAGAACAAGCCTAAAATGTGATTTCTTGTATAAGATAAGTACCCTTGCTCAAAAATATTGCTTTGGGAATTTAATTTTTCTCATGTAGTGCATTGACTTTTTTTTTTTTTAATATATGGACAGACCAATAGAAGTTTCCAAGTGCAACTGCACATGGCTCTCAGTTACTTGGTAATTTACCCAGGTTGCAAGTTCCTCTACAAGGATTATAGAGACAGATCTAGCATGGGAGGGTTATTAGAACCCAGACACAAAACCAAATAAACACATCTGTAGACTTCTAAGGCTTGCTTCCATTCAGGAAGCAAACATTCCCTCTTTGAGGACAGTGTGCAAGTCTTGTGTTGTGCAAATATGTCCCACACACCACTGCACTCCTGGACACAAGCACAACACACTGCTTCTGGGGGGGTAAACGTGCTGAATAAACTCCAATGAGCTTGAATTACTTGGCTGGGCCCCTCTAGAATGAGGTTGGTGGCTGCTGCCTCTGCAGCTCACTCGTGGTGCTAAGTGTCACAAGCACATCAGGTGTGACACTCCATGGGCTCAGGACACCGCTCAATGGCACGAGTGAGTCAACCCATCCCAGCTTTCTTCTGCAACTCTACCAGAATGTCTCTTCCCCACCCTGTATCTCTTCACTCAGGGGGACCCCAGGGCACACATACCTTTGGTATCGACTCATCCAGAGGTTCTTCTTCTAGGAGCTTATCACTAGGGACAAGAGGACACGTGAGGGAGCTGTTCATTTAAAGACCAAAATGTTTGTGAAGTACTAAGGGGAAAAAAAAAACCAACCAACTTGCACCAAGTGGCACAAAAACAATGGTTTCGTGTGTAGGGAAGAAAGGTAATCAGTAGCTCTACAGAAGTCCAGCTCCTTAATTACAAGAAATTCTCTCCTGCAAAGGTCTGGGAAAAAAGGTGAATTCAAGCCAAGGTGAACTCAAATTCACATCATCTTTCACAAAGTCATGGCCCCCATTATGAACAATCTCACATTTGGCAAGCTCAGGTTACACAGCTGAAGCTTAACTCTGTACATCAGCTGTGGGCTCACCTTGCATTTGGACTAAATCCATGATGAGTAAAAAGTCACACCAAAGCAGCCACAAATCTAGTAACCAAACATCACTGTTCAGAAATTCCAAAGTGCTGTAACTCCAGGCAAGCAGCCTTGATGCCCAGGTGGCAAAACAGAATCTTCAGTTTAGCAATTGATGGAATAAGCTCAAAATTACGTGCATTAAAACCCCAGGAGAAAGAAATAAAAACCCAAACAAAAATAACTGCATAAAACCCACTTTCTGTCTGTGAGACACTCACCTAGGCTTAGCTTTCATCCTTGGAGATGGAGTTTTGGACTTTTTTTCTGAAGAAGGCAAGGAAACTATAGTTTTACCCTCTGGAGCTACTATGAAACTTTATCTGCTTTTGCTGTAAGACCCCCAAAAGCAGAGCCTTCAACATGTCACCTGGGTGACATTTAACTGGGTCAGGAACTGAAGGGAGGCATGCCTGACCTTGGTTAGCATCTTCCAGGTCAGTCTGCTGGCTCACTGTAACCACGGCAACAACAGAGTTAACCATTTTCTGCTTGAAGACACAAAACCATGAACAAAACATGTATATGACCAATAAAAAAGCAGGGATTTTCAGAAATGAGTTTTTAGTACTAGTCTGTGGCAACGGCTGCATGACAGGTTCATCATTGTCCACACATAAAAATTTTTTAGGCTGTTTGTGACACCATGGGTTTCTCACTAAGAGCATCTCACTGTCCCCTTGCAAGAAGGAAATTTTTGTTTCCTTTTTAAAGCAGTTTTGCCAAAACTGCAGTTCTGGAGACAAATATTTGAGCTGAATAGATACAAACCAGTTTTCTTTAAAAGAAGGTTTTAGTCACACTGATAAAAGGTAGACTGGAGGAGGGGAAAAGGGGCATAAGGACTGTTCCACCATGCAGCAAACACTTACTGCTACAACGCCTGTTACCTGCTGTCTGTGCTGAGAGGTTAAGTTGTCTTTTTGAGTCTCCAGGTTTTCAGAGTTTGAAGGATCTGTCCTCCTCTGTGCATTAGAGGACACAGGTATCTCTGCAGAACAGCAACCGGGGTGAGAACATCATCAGAGCAATTGAACTCACTCGCTGATGCTCCTTCTTTCCATTCCCACACATGCATGCATAAATTGCAGTAGTACAACCTTCTAGGCATCAACATCTCAAGATCACATTTAACGGAACAAACCCAAACATCTTCAAATTACCCAGTGAAAAAGTGCAATGCTAAATAAACAACATATAAGCTCATTGATACTGGATGAGCACATGCAAGTTTATCATCTTACTACTTATATTGCTACATTGACTCCTAAGCTCTGGAAGACATGGAGCAGCCCTTTGTGTCTGACTAAAGCAGGGGGGGCTCTTCCACCATCCGTGTTTCCCTCCACTGAATCTCTATCAGGCACTGCAGAATTTGTTCACTACAGATTAACTACCTTCTGCCCTTTGTACCTCTTGCTTGCTTCAAGTAGCAGTGCCCACCTTGCACCTCTCTCTGCTCCATAGTGGGCACTGATAAAGGAACTCCTAGCTCATCTGAGTCTCCAGAATCTGGAGTTCCATTCTAGCTTATTTTAGGTTGTAACTGGAGGAAAATGGGAAGGACTACTGAAGAAGTTACTGCCTCAGACATTTAGAGCTCGTAGTAGCTCTTTCAAGTATTCACCTGGAGAAACCTGAAATGGACAGGAACTTAGGAGAAAGTAAAAATGTCTTTTTAATATCTTCACAGAAAGAATGCTACCTATCCCTAAGAGCTCTTCAAACTTGATTTGTTTTCAGGACAGTGGGTGGTTGCAGCAGAAAGAGCTGTGATTTCACAGCCTTAGAGAATGTGGAAATGTCTGTCAAGCAAGTTATGCCAAGAAAGGATCCACACAAAAAGTAATCACTTTAAAACCTGAAATACAGCCAGTTTTGGAGCAAGGATAAATCCCAGCCTTCAAAGCTAAAAGATCACCATACAGAAAAAAAAAGCCACGTTCCAAAAAATTTGATACTGAAGTTGAGCTGAGGAGGCATTTCCTGTTTAAGACTAGTTTTGATCACACACACCTCCTGCTTTTTTGCTGTAAGCAGCTTTTCCTTAAACTGTGGGTCACAGCCTTGTGGGAATTTACAGAAGACTTTCAGAGCATGAAAAGGAAAGAAAGGAGTTACTTTCCCTTTTCTTGGCAGGTGTCAGGCTTAGACCTTCCTTTGGGTCAGACAAAGAAATGACACATCTGTACTTCAGGCTCCAAGTTACCTCAACAGCTACCGAATTTGGAACACAAAAAAACTCTGCCAAATGATCCTGGAAGAAGATGCCTTGCAGGAGATGTTCACTGGCAGCACAGGAAACACCACCATGTGATAGTGGAAAACTTAATGTGCCCAGTTCAAAGAAATGCAAAGCATTGGCTATAGGCTGGTGAGAATAAGAAAATAAAAGCTATTCCAGGTCCAGCTGAGAGCCTTTCCTGCCTTAAGGCAGACAGCTCCATTTGTAGCTGGGGCACACACAGACACAGCCCTGCAGCACAAGGTATTTACAGCAGCAGGTCACCTCCTGCACAGGAGCTGGACTGCTGCTCACCTTTACCCACAAACAGGGATTGCAGATGAGCACTTCTGCTCCCCCAGCTGTTCTTCCACAACAGCATCTCCCAAGGCATCATCCACTCCACCTGGGGACAGGGGACTGGAGCACACCGCTTTCTGGCACATCACCTTGTTCAGAACAAACAGAAGTCGCCTCCCTGCAGGAAGCTTTAGTTGAGGTTGCCCCACTATACACACTCCACTACACAGAGTAGAACTTGTTAAATGCCAAGGTGCAAGCACTGGCCCATCAGAGAATCTGTGCTTTCAGGAGGCCAGATGCCACCATCCCCTTCTGCAGGCACCCACAGGGCATGGCCAAACCAGAAACCAGGCATCGGGCAAGCCAGAGGGGAGGACTGGAGGGTGCATCCCACTGCACCTGTAGGATGGAGAAAGTTCTGCACACTCTGCACATCAGAGGTCAGCCAGCAGCTGAAACGTGCCTTGCCATGCCCCTGCCAGCACACAGAGCCTGTATCCATGAGCCTTCCCCTGCCTATGCAACCCCAGCAGCACACGGCCATGGTGCCCAGCCCTCACTCCCTGGGCTAGAGGGACTCAGCACCTGCCACGAGCACCAGTGACCAAGCTCACAAGGCAGGAACAGTAGAAGACCGAGCTTGGGCATTGCTTGGCTTTTTGTTCTCAGGTTTTTTTTCTTTTTCTTTTTTTGTTTTAAGTGAAGTTAACTGTAAGCTGTGGACTGCAAGTGAAAATGATAATTTGAAAACAGGTATTTAAATTTAATGAAATAACACTTTTTTTTAAAAAAAATCACCTGCTTCATTCTGCATGGCTTGCTTCCCAGCATGGACAATCTCCTCTTCAGACTCAACTATCTGTTGGTATGAATTAATGTCATATGAAAGTATTCTTAAAAAGAATAGTCTTTTTCTAGTAAAGTCAGCTACTTAATAACAAAACTAACAGTTGCTAATTGCCAGCAACAAATCAGCGGATGCTAACTGAGTTTATAATTTGGAAAGGTCTCGGCTCCTTTAGGAGCCACTATGCCACAAATGACAGCCATTATATTATGGTTATTTACTATCATGTAAGCTTTTCTGCAAGCCCCAGAGACTGCAGATGAATTACAGATCAAAAATTAACTATGTTAACACCTGGGGGGGAGGGGGGATACACACATAACCTATGTTTTTAGATTAGCTAATAAAAAACCTTGAGGTTTTAGAAGCACTGTACTCTTTGTCTTGAACTGCTATCTACAAAGTCAGTCTAAGATTTGCATCTTTCAGCACACCTCTGTGTTTTAGCGTAACAGTTTGCTCATCCTGTGCGATGTAACACTTAGAGCTGTATGTAAGAGCATGTTCATACTTAAAGTTATGCAATTAAATGCCACAGGCTTTATTTTCTACTTCAGAAACTCAGGGAAAGTTATAACACAAGGAATTAATTAACAGATCTGTTTAACCTTCCCACTTTTAAAACGTAAATTTGAGTACCTAGAAACTTCTTTCCTAAAACACTTAATTTCTTTTCCAGGCCAAAGCTAAGAATATCTGTATAGAATATCATAAATCCATAATGGGAAGACAAATATATAGTAAAGAGGCATGGAGAAAATAAAGAAACCACAAAACACAAATCCCACAGATCTGAATGGTTTTGCCAGGTACAAAATACAGTTTAGAAAAGGAAAAAAACATGTTTTAGAGCTTACCACCAGTTTTTCATTTCCCAGGACTTTTCTAAGTACATTTAAGATTTCAAACTCAGCACTGAAAACCAGTTTGATTTTTGTGACTTCTGTTTTGTTAAGAGCAGAGGGTATCTTCATTAAAATTTTAACAATCTTTTGTCCATCCTTCTCTGTGTAAGAAAGAAAAAAACCAAACCAAACAATCAATAGATTTGTTTTAGATCAAGACATTCTTCTGTCAACCCAAAAATGTCTGAGTAAGTGTTTGGGATTTTTAAAAGAGTCTCTTTTACATCTTGCCCTTGCATTTCCAGTTACTCTGTTCACTCATTTCTTTCCTGTTGACTCTTGATTATGCTGCTCCCCAGGACACCTATAAACTGGCACCTCAAGCTGTCCTGCTTGGGTAGGGAGAGTGGGTTATTGTGCCGATTGGGGCCACACACTGTCCAACAAGCAGAGCTAGTGCAGGATGACCAAAGGACAAGGCAGGGAGGGAGGAGAAGACACAGGAACACTTTTGGTGGTGGCGAGATTTTAGGTTTACTCCATTTGCCTCATGGACCCCCAGCCAAACAGGATAGAGTCGTTGGAAAATCTTACCCTTCACGCTGTAACTGTTGACATTTTCTTTTGACAGCCTCACAGAGTCCCAAAGAGCTCCCTTTGAAAACCAAAGCCATTGTGTCAGAAGGGCTGAGGGAGTGCCCACTGACTTAGGCTAAGCCAAGGCCACCTAGGCTTTGCTGTTACCTCATCACAATCCACATAGAAAGTCACACTCTGGCTGCCAAAGTTGAAGTCAATCCAGAACTCCTCCAGCTTCTCATCTGATGGCTTCTTCACCTGGGGAAGAAGAGCGGTACTGCTATTTCCCAAAAAGCCCCACAACTGCTGTATCAGTCCCAATTTTCTTTAATGAGACAAAACTGGAAAGTGTTACCCTACATAAACATCTGTACACCTTGCAGAAATAAGACTTCAGATCACCCTGTGAGGTGCCAGCTCACCAACCACACCCATGTCAGACGTGGCTCTACTTCAGCCAAGGGAGAGGCAATGCACAAATGCTCACATATTTGTGCCAGGAAAGAAACTCTGGAAGCTCTCTCTGTTTCCAAGCACTTGAAATAAGCAGAAGCAGCAGAACCAGCTTCCATCTACACGGGTTTGATTCAATATGACTGTCAGGAACAGTGCCACACTTCATTTAATTGAAGACCAGTGAAGCAAACTGCAGGAGCTGCAACTGTGACCTCTCCTACATGGGCCCCAGGCTAATCTTGTTTTCTGGCAGTCTGGAAACAGCTCTGCCAGAGGAATCAGCATTGTCCTGTACTCCTGTTAGTTTTTAGAACTCTCTTCTGTCATCACCGTGAAGAGAAGTGCTGCCTCCATCACTTGGCTGATACAAAAGCAAAGTCAGCAGCACTAAGCTGGGAGCTAAGTGACAAACAAGCAAACTTTCCAGCTAGAACAGAAGGTTACACTCTACACTCCAAGAAATCAAGCTCTTCAATGAAAAAGAGGCAGGGGGAGAAAAACCCCAAACATTTACCACAGAAAGCAACATCTGAGCAGCCATAACACTGTAGGGAAGGTGTCAGAGCTTTTAGGGCTATTACCTCATTCATGTCAGCAAAAGCAGATATGCAAGGAAATGAGTAGACTCTGGAAGAGAAGCAGACTTCACATGATACATCCGACTGAATCTGACTTCAATGATTTTATTTTTAATATGATTAGGAACCAATCTTATTGTTCAAAAAATAATTTCAAAAGTTCTAAAAGTAAATTAAATTTAGATAAGCTAGAGGCTACGGTATTTTAGTAGTGATGCATTATCTTCATTGATTTTACTTTCAAAAGAACCACCATAAAAATAAATAAAATCTCCTTCTTAAAAACAACTTCATCCTTCACATGTGATGTAAATTTTTTTTAATATAAACCAACCCAGTTTACAATTCTGTTTATTCCCCTCTGCAGTAATGACGGAACCAGTTTATTCTGTGGGTTCCCAGCTTACCTTCTTTTATCTCCAAGCCTTTCATTTAGTAGGTTAAGAAATTTTCTGCAGTCCTTCAAGACAAATGACACATTATTTTCAAAAATCAGGCTACATTTCCTTTGCAAATAGTTATTCTATTGTGTAGAATAATTATTTACTGCGTAGCCTCTACTCTTCAGTTAAAACCTTTAAACTGGTCAGTTGGAAGCCAAAGACCACTGGAAAGAAACACTCAAGTTACTACAAAAGGTTGGACTCAACTTAAGACTAGCGAGAATTCAAATGTAAATCCCACAAATTAACTTATTTATGCATTATTTATTATATTCTTTATTTTACTTTTCTATAGGTAAAATAACTTAGAAGTATGAGCTATTTTAACAATGTGTCATATTTACCATATTAATAGGGGAAAAAAAAATAGAACATGCCATCCCACAAATAATCTTTTGTATTTATCAAATCGGTTTTGTAGGAGCTCCTTGCAAGGACACCCTGGCTTAACTCAACCAAAACTAGCCCCTATACAGACTTGTTAAGTATGTTGTTTTCAAAATAAGGACCCTCACCGTCTCAAATTCTCGATCCTTGATCTCTTTGAAAGCTTCAGCAAGATACTTATCTTCAAACCAGTGGTGAACAAGGTCATCCCTCCATTTTTTTATCATTAACCTACAAAGTGCTTCTGAAAGGGCAACCTGAAGGTCATAATCTGCCAGGTAAACATAAAAACAGGATAAATATCACCTCTCTGGTATGACAGAGGGTTACTGCATTGCTACTCTCGCAATTTCATACTACACAGTCATATTCATCCCTCTAGCCTCAGTTTCCCCTAGGAGAGGAGGGGAGGGTAACAGCCAAGTGTTTGCTCAGGCATCCTCAGTGTCCCCAGCTCAGTGAGATCAAGGTACAGAGCACCGCAAACACGAGTGCATTGGGAGATGTGCTCGGGGTTCGGGAAGGGGATGAGAGCAAACACTCATCACTAACTCACTAGGATTGGGCTACATTCCATATAGCATGCCAGTACTCTAGAAAGTGTTACTATTAGGACAAAACAAAAAAGACTTCACTCAGGAGAACATAAACCTTGTTAACTAAATTTTGTCCACATTGTAGCAAAGCAATTCAAATTTAATTTTTTTAAGACTAACAGCCAGCATATTCTGTAAACATGTAAGTGAAGCTGATCTAAATACTTTTCTACATAAATCAGTTTAGCTTGTCTGATTAGTCAATATGCATTACTAAAACAAACCAGAAAGAACTAATGCATTGCTGCACTTAAGATTTTTAATTTATATTTTGTTAAAGCACAGCTGACTTTCCTCCCTAAAAATCAACTCTTGACAAGGAAATAAAATTTAAATTACAATTCCTCTATAATAAATAAGCAGTAGAGGTAAAGCTGGAGAACTTCTTACCACCAACCTCCAGTATAGTTTTTGCAAGGTCTTTCCTGAAACAACATAATGCCACAAGTTAAAGTGGAAATAACTAACTCCTATTGCAGAGAAGAGGGTATGTAGCTACAGCAACTGGAGGGAAAACTACTTACGTGAGCAAGCACATGTCCTCAGAGAGAGGGAACTTCTTTCTCTCCTCCCGTGGGAGACTGTCGAGTATAGAGTTGAGTGTCCTCAAGGCCTTTCCCCCCACAAAAGAAGTGGTAGAAAATGAGGGGAAATAAATCAGTAACATTTTTCACATTTTTTTATCTAATTACACAAATTTTTGCACAAATGTACCTGATTTTCTCCTCCTAGTAAGAATCTTACCTCCAGATGCAAAGCGTAGCAAAGATTTGCTTCTGTCACTAGGCGCCCTAGTTCAGGCAAAAATAAATTCACTAGCTCTTTCTTCCCTAGAAAAACAATTTGAAAGGTACAGCTAGAAATGGGCTGGTGTCCATATAAAAATAGCTGAAGCAACTACAGTTTGTTGTGTTGAAGGAATAAAAACATCCCAGCTGTAAGTTCATTTTAAAAGAAAGCTTCCAACCATCTAATCCTAGACAAAAAGGGGAACTGGTAACTTCCATCTAAAAAAATTTGCTCTGGATACACTAACTTCTGACCTGGGTAACTATTTAAAGAGGCATAGAAAGGGGAAGCTAATTACTAGCCACAAGAGAAAACCTGAGGTTTTGTCAAAGTCAATAGAGCAAACCAATAAAGTATTAACCAGAAGATGCTTGTGCCACTCTACTCCCACTAGAATAAGGTGCAAGGACAAATAAGCACACATTACCTGACCCACATTGCAATGCTTCATTTTTACATGGATTGTAAGCCTGGATATCTGGTCACACAGGTATTTTCTGAAAGCACCTGCTCCCCTGCCCTAATGGAAAACCAGCTGCAGCCACAGAACAAAATTTTGGTGCTGAAATGAGTGAGAGATGGACAGACACCTCTCTGTCGAGTTCAGAAGGCTGAAGGAGTTACCATGTTATTCTGTGGAGCTGGTCGTCTTCAGCAAGGGAATAACATCTGATGCCAGAACAAATAAACGTGAAAAACAGACTGTCTAGCCTGAGCCCCCTTTCAGAAGGGCCACTTACTCTGATCAAGTGAAATACCCGATGCTGACCATTTAAACAAGATACCAGAGGTAGATATTTCACCATGTACAAAACAAGCAAAGAGAATCAGAAAAAGGTTTTGTGCTCCAATGTAAATGCTAATGAAAATTAACTGGAGAGAAATCAACAGGAGGATTAAAAAAAAAAAAAAAAATTACAAAGAGGAAGAAGTAGGAAGCAGAAGAGAAAAGAGAAAGGGGACAGAATTCAAGCAGAATTAACAAATGTGCTCCCAATAATAAGGTTCAGGATATTGAGGAATGGAAGGAAAAAAATACTGACCTTCATTACTGCATTTGCAAATCACCTGATGGAAAGAGTAAAAGAAGCTTTCATTAACTCACCATCACCCAAGAACAGCAGTACTCAAAGTGCTGAGGTGTTTATGTGGACCCCCCCGCCCCCCATTCAGGGGCTAAATAACATAAAACAGTAGTGTACCCACATCAGCAAAAGCCACCTGATACAGGTATGTCACATACGGTCACCCTGATCATACAGGTTGGAACTATGCAGGGAGGGCAAAGCTAGCCAAGCACCCACTTCCCCCAGGGATGGATTTCAGCAGCACTTGAGAGCACAGTGCCTACATGTTCCCTGGAAAACCCACATCATGACATCGTTCTCTTATTTTTATTACACGTGTGGGCCTATGTAAAAGTACATTTTATGTTTACACACTACAGTACTAGATATCACGACGTATATCTGAAGGGTGTTAAAGTCCCTAAAGGAAAATAAAAACCAAAAATTTTAAAAAATTAAAAACCAACCCCACAACACAAACCACTTCCTTTCTCCACAGTGAAAGCATGTAGAAGAGATGTACCAGGAAGAAAAAAAAATTTTTGGGAAAATAAATGGGTATGTCATAATTTAAAAGTGGTTAGTAGAGAAAGAAGGAAGTTTGATTTTGCTCAAGTATCTTTTATCAGACCTCCTGAAAAGGTCTGAAAAGAGTCATGGGTATTGATATGAATTCTGATGCACAAAGAGACACAGTTCCCGTAAGCTACAGACAGCAAGACTGGGAGCAACAGCTAGGGGAAAAAAGCTAAATAGCATTCTTCCTATTTCAAATGTTACATCACTAGGCCTCCAATACCCTTAAAACCATGAATATTTGAGGTTGAAACCTAAAAGAGAGTTGTAGGCAAGTTAGATCATTCTTTAGAATTAAATCATCTGTTTCAAACGCAGTAGGAACAAATTGCCAGGACCATCTTGGCAAACACATTTGCACATAGAGTGCAACTCGGTGTCAGTAACTTGTGGGTTTTAAAGAGAGGCTTCAGCACACAAGCTTTTATTTACAAAATGAATCAGAACTTCTTGCAAATTTTTCTGCAAAAACAAATACTTCAGGTTAGAAGATGAGAAAATTCTGCAGCCCTGTGGCAGCTTCTCACAAGTGTGTCAAATCTCAGCAGAATGCCAGCTGGAGCACAGTCCTGGACACTGCCCACCCACACCACCTAGGCTGCATCCCAGGCTCAGCCCTAGGGCACGAAGTCCATGCAATTAGCAATTATTTATTTTCTAACAGGAAATTGTTTGTGAACAATAGCTATTCTTATCCAATAAAGGCAACCCCCCTTCTGTCCCCTTAATGCACAAACATACCAATGCAGAATCAAAGAAGTCTTCAAGCAGTAACATCAAAAATTTATTCTCATTTGGGTCGATGATGGTCAGAAATGCTCTGGTTCTTTCAAACCAAGATACCAGGTAAAAGTTAAAAGAATGAGTTAAAAACAAGGAAGAGGAGTTAATAAATTCTTAAACTACATATATCTGCAGGAAACCTTACAGAGTTTTTCACTCTTTCAACTTCAGCATCATGTTCTGTGTCGAAAGTTACATGGCATTAAGGAATTCAAATTTTTCTAGGAGGACATGAAAAGTGCCATTCCCTCCTCAGCCCTCTTTTTATCCTCCTTTCTTGTCCAAGGCACCCACTCTTGGTGCTCAGACACAATACATGCTGCTAGTGGCATCAAAACGGCTACAGACATTTCTAGAGGACATCAACTCACAGGAAAATACTGTAAAACTTTTTCAAGCTTTTTCAAGGTAAGTATCTTAATACTTCGTGGTTCTAAATATAGCATAACAGCACACAAAAACAGTGAACTAGAAATCCATGCTCCACCAGAAATACAGAGCTCAGACTGGAAAAACTTTATTAATTTATCTCCATACAGGAATTTTGAGCAACAGTATCCCTGAAAAGCACGACTACGAGGCAGGAACACAACATTTTGGACCGAGGACTCCTCAGTACAGCTCTGCAAACAGAGAGCATGTGTTACCTGTTCCCTGATAGCTGTGCTAGATCCAGGTGTTACTCATCTTCAGCACAATTGCATTTCTGTGACTACAAGTATTACCAGCTGAAATCAATATTGTGCCAGAAGAGAAAATGCAGTTGCAGATTAAATGCATCTGGTTCCTTACATATCTAGCAAGGGACCTTCAAAAGAATATCTCAGTTTTTTTGTCAGTTCTATTACTAAAACTGTATTTTACTGGAGCATTTAGAAAGTCTATATCATTTCACCAATGAGACTCATAGAAACTAATCCTCTCCTTCCACTATCAGCTTAAAAAAAACCCAAACAACCCCAACCCTTTAAATCAGGCAATAAGTGGAGCCATAATATTGGTTGCTACACCAAAAGCAATAACAGAGAGTAAGCATTTTTTTCCCCATTCAGTTCACACAATACATTAAAAAATATTTTCTTTCTGTGTGGCCAGCAAGCAAACCCCTAATTCTGACTTCCTTGGAGTTCATTTTCTGATGCAAAAAAACTTTAAATCACACTAATAACTTGTATACAGTATTATACTTATCTTTGCTAGCAGTCCTTGCTCAATAAACAAGCTCTTGTCTTCTTGAAGATCACTTTTAAGGTAGAGCTGAATACACTTCAGCATCAGTGAAACATTCTCGAATTCATTCTTGTCCAGCTCCTACAGAAATACAGAGTGCTGTGCATCATCAGTCTGATGCCCTCCGGTGTTATATCTGGGTGTTAGGATAGTTGAGATTATTTATGGTACTCACCTTTCTCAGTGCTTTGTCCAGCTGGTTTAAGAGAGATTCACTGTATTTCTGGGGAGGCTCTATTTCTCTCTCTTGAAGCAGTTCATGTATTTTTTGAAATCCCTTCCCTTTAAAGGCATCAATGAGCAGTGATTCGAGCTGCAGAGGGAGGGGAAAGAAACACCTAGCGAGTAAAATAAGCAGTCATTGAAATCGTTGCAGCACTAGTTATGATAAAATACTTGCAATGCTGTTTTAAAGGTTGCAAGCTTTTTATTTACTTTTGTTTGACTCGGTTTGTTTCTCTACTTTCATTTTATTGCTGTAACTGAAGTGAAATATCAGTCTTAATCTCCAAAAGAGACAGAACCCTTGAAACTGATTACTCTTAAAAGATACTGAATAAGGAAATAGGAAATTTAGTACACCCCATTTGTAAGTCCCACAACTCTTGCAATAATTTCTTCCCACTTACCAAGGAAAAAATAAGGGGACTGCTGCACTTCCCACATTAAACTAAATTACTAAAAGTTCTAGGTCATGCCATAGCCATTTAAGAAATGCACCTCTAAATATATATATAAGTAACAATTTGTAAGATAAAGACAAGCATGCATTTAAAAGATCCTTACATAGTCTTCTGCTCTGTCTGCCATAGTGCTACTCACGCCTCTGTTTCGTTCTTCATTTTTTTCTTTCTTTATAAACAAAAGGAAGAGAAAAATATAGAAAAAAATCTTTCCCTATCCTCTCAAAAAAAAAGAGAAAACCCAGCCAACCAAAACAAACCCAAACACTTCTGCCCCAAAGCTGAAGAGCACTTACTCATCCCCTCTCTCCCAAAACGCTGGTTTTCCTTCCTTAATTCCTACGTTACAAAACCACCCCACGCCTTCCAGCCCGAGATTTCTGGCAGCCGCGGGTGTCCCCCGGAGGGAGCCCGATGCGTTCCCCTCTCCGTGGCCGCTGCCGGGTCCCCGCCGCGGGGAGCGCCGCTTACCTGGGCCATGGCGCGGGGGAGAAGGGCCGGGGGCTGCTTCACACCCTCCCCACGGCCGCGACCCGCTACTGCTGGACACAGCCAAGTTTAGGGTGAAGAGAGACCCTCGCCAGCCTTTCTCACAGCTCCGAGCGCTCTCCTTTCCTCAGCAAACCCTCACTCTACACCTCTACACCTGGGGAAAAAAAGGAGAAAAAGCAGCCAGTTTCGCACCCGCCCCAAAAAGCTGCAGCTGTGGGGAACCTGGGACGGGCCCCCCACACCCGAGCACCCGCGCTGCAGCACTGACAGACCCCGGCCGAGCCCAGGGGTGCGAAAGAAGGATCCGGAGCCTCCCTGGGGGCTGCTCTCGGCTGAGGGGTGCCACAGCCGGCGTGTACTGCTGTCCGACGGGCTTTATTGTGCTCAGCTGAGGGTAAAGTTCAGTAAATTTTGGACCAGAGAGGATGGAAGCGAATGAGAAAATCATTCCGACCAGGTGGGATCGTTTAAAGGGTGATAGCAGCGCTTAGCGTTCAAGGGCTCGGTCTGTATACTGTTGAGGATAATTTTTTTCCTTCTGTTTTNTCACGAAAACCCAAACAACCAACCAAAAGACTCCAAACATCAGACCCCATCGGTTATTTCTTTTGAAAAGAAAAAGGTAAGAAAAAACCCGCTAACTTTTTAATAAGTTAAAATGTGCCTATCAATACGATGGCACCAACACCAACTTTGCATTGTAAACCAGGTGCTATAGAGCGCAGCGTGAAGGGGAAACCTGCCAAATAAGGCCGATTTCGTTTACATCCAAAGAGCAGGTTATTCAGCATCTTTGCCTCCCTCCGGGGGCTTTACAAGCTGCGGGCAGCTCCGGGCAATGCTCAAAATCCAAGAACAGGAGCGTCCCGGACGGGCAGAGATGCGTCCCCCACCTCCCCATCACCCCTCCCATCCCAGCACCCGCGGGAGAGAGCGGCAGAGCACCGCGGCTGCCGGGTTAAACGTCCAAACCCTGTTCAAATTTGCCGAGGTGACGGCCCCAGTGCTGGGGGATGGATTGGTGCACAACCCCTATGTCTACCCCCCGTCACACATCTTCAGGTGAGGCTGGCAGAACCCGCCTGTGGCGTGGAGGAGGAGCCCAGCTCCTGCCCACCTAGGTGCCGCGGAGGGGGAGGGTTCGGTGATGGTGCTGCTGTTCCGCCTGCGGGGCCGACTGAGAGCTGCTCCCCCACCTCGGCAACGCCCCGACGGCATAAAAATCCGGGAGCTGTCACCCACGGCTGCTTTGTGCCATGAAGCTCACCTGGGATATCAATGACCCCAAGCTGCCGCAGGTAACGGGTGACGGGGGAGGTATTGCAGAGAATTTCCCTCCAGCTCTAACGCGGAGTTGGGGAACAGCAGAACAAACTTCACTCTAAGCAAAGCTTTGTTTTATGTCTGCTTTATTTCTCTTGCACCTTTTCACTTTTTGTTTTGTAGTCTTTATAAAGTGACTTGTAATAAAAGCATGGATTTGATACACAGCTTTGGCTAGCTGGGTATGAACTCCTGAAACAACCTGTGGCTCCGTTGGGCCAGTTTTCTTCTCCCTCATCCCCCTCTTCCTTGTTCAAGAAATGTTGAATAGAAGCTTGAATTGACTGTTTACTACTATGATCCAAGTTATCTAATTATATCTTCGGTTTATTGATGTAACACTTTAATGCCAATGAGTACTGCACTTTCGTCTTGTGCAACTTTTTTCATCTTAGAGTTTATTCAAGTTTATAGAGCCCGTGCTATTATAGAATGCCTTCATGCTGTAAATGCTGGTAGTTTACTTCTGTTTGCTGGGATTGCTCTCACATGTGGTACATACATATGTTAAATATGTATTGCATTGTAAATATTTGCAGTTTAAAATCTTAGTTCTTCTTTCATAGTTCTGGCAATTACATTTTAGTAAGGAACTCCAGAAAGCCAGTGAAATCCGAAATTGAAACGTTCTTTGTTTGAACCACTATACATATGTTGGAAGTACATTTGCAACGACAAACCTTTTTATCTCTATTTTTTGGGGAAAGCCTTATTCAAATCATATTAGATGCACCTTAAGAAGCCATTCCATAGCTAAAACTTTAAGTTTCCTGCCGGCAGGTGCATGGTCCCACAAGGAGAACTTAATAACAGTCATGATCAGGGTGGCTTGTGTCCTGTCTGGGCACACTGGTGGTGGACTAGTCAGTAAATTCTGATAGTAAGGCTGATGTCTTATAGCTGGGTAACTTCACTGTAAAAGGCATATGTGTGAACAGACCATGCTATAATGGATCATGATGCAAAAGAGGAAAGGATCCTGACTTTCTTTTGAGATCTGGGATCTCAGACTGTCCTAGCCCTTTTAGAGAGCACTTCTGAATAAGCTATTCTTTCAATATTTCTTCTGCTGCTGCTTGGGTGGTCATAGAAGAAGCATTTTTCCTCTGTTACGTGTTTCATAACAAGGCAAAAATATCAGGCTGTAATATACTAATAATGTTCTCTTGCTCTTCTCCTTGCTGCCTTGCCCCGCTGCAGGAGCCCAAGCACTTCGATGCCTTCCAGGAATGGCCCGATGGCTACGTGCGGCTCATCTACTCGAGCGAGGAGAAGAACGCGCAGCGGCACCTCAGCGGCTGGGCCATGCGCAACACCAACAACCACAACTGCCAGATCCTCAAGAAGTCCTGCCTGGGGGTGGTGGTGTGTGCCCGGAGCTGCGCCCTGCCCGGCGGGGCCAGGCTGCAGCTCCGCCCCGCCATATGCGACAAGGCTCGGCAGAAGCAACAAAGTGAGAGGCACCCAGAGAGAGCTGCGATGCCCATTTCTCTCATCTGGGCTTGATTTCTAAACTGGAGTCACTCTTACTTGCGTGCAGACTAAGGCACAATTGCAATGACTGATTAATTCCAAATTTCATCAACGTCTGTTTGCAAATACTTAAGGGGATATGGATTTAAATCCTTTAAATTATTAGCATTTGTATCTCGTGGGCAGTTCTAGTTCATGCCGTTCAGTTATGCTTGCTAGACTATGATGCATTTCCTTGAACAATACATTTTCATCTGAATTGTGGAGAAGTCTGATCATGTTGCTCTTGAGCTCTGTTTACTCTCAGGCAGCATCCTGGTCCTTAACTAGTCTCTTCAGTAGTTTCTGTCTGTTCGCAGAGAAAGCCTGCCCCAACTGTAACTCTGCCCTCGAGCTGATTCCTTGCCGAGGACACAGCGGCTATCCGGTCACGAACTTCTGGAGGCTTGATGGCAAAGCAATATTTTTCCAGGTAAAAAGCAGCTGTATTTATTTGTGCACACTATATCAATTATATCTGTATATAAAATAATACCTGTTAAGGAAGAGATTTCTTTCTCCTCCCCCCTTTGCTTTTTCTGTGTAACACAGCGTGATGAGCACGGTGGAGGTCTGGTCCATTGCTGAATTTCTCTTTAGTAAGAACATGACGAGAACAAATAAAACAATACTTATATGTCTCTTTAAAAGCTGTACTTAAGGGTTGACGATATTCAGTTTTAACTACAATATCATTGATGGCTAAAATTCTCCCATTTACAGAACACAAATATGAACAAAAGGTTGTCTTGCACCCTGGTGCATATGACAACTGAATCTCTCCAATATTTATTTCCAAATATTTATTTCCTACTAAAATAAATTGGAAAAAAAAGCCTTACTTAATTAACATAAGTTGAAACACGAAAATTCTACTTAATATGAAACTAGCCTTTGAATTTTGAAGGATTTAAAATATTGCCAGAAAAAAAGAATATTAGCTAAAATTTGAAATTTCATATTGATTTTTTTTTTTAGCAATATTAGAACAAAAAGTAAATAAAAAGTTTCTGTTCTATGAGATTACATTCTCTCCTGGATAAACTTTTTGCCTGACTCACACGGCAGTGAATTCTGTTCTCCAGTTAGTAAATGGAAGAAAACTGGACATATTCCCAGATTCCCACCTATGTTATTCTTATTCAAATGTCCTCTTACAGACACGCAAAACTCAAAGACTTTTACTATCAAAAAAGTTGATAAATCCTTGCTTAGAAGTTAATTTCTGCTTGAGAAAGGGCAGTGTTTTAAAAGCAATTTTTAGCTTCCTACTTTGTATTTGGGACTATATGCAGATCTGTTCAGACAAATGAGTAAGGACATGTAGCATACATGACTTCATCATATACCAGTATAACTTTGGTTACATAGATCTGCATACCCACAGATGTTTCAATAGCAGAGCATCTTTGGATGGTTTTCCAGATCTAATTTTCAGTCCTATTCAAGAAGGTGTATTGCTTTAAGAGAATATTTGTCATCTTGTGGCATGAAACCTCTTTAAAGCCTATTTATACTATTTATATATCTGTACTTACAAAGCAGAACTGAGATACTGGACTGCAGAAAATGAACCAAACTAAATTTACATATATTTTTTTCTCCTTAATTCAAATTATCTACTCCTGAATGTCACATACTTAGGTAATACTTTTGATCCTTCATCAGCTCTACAGTCCTCACTGACTTCTCCCTCACTCTTTCCTTCTATCTACATCCAAATCATGATTTATTCTATTTATTTATTTTTACAATTAATTGGTCCTTGTTGTTTAGTTTCTCCTTCCTTTCTTCTTGTGCCAAACCACAGACCATGCTGTGACTACCTCTCATACTACTTGGAGCATTTTCTCTTATCTTACCCCCTTCCAGGTTCACATCCAGTTCTCTGTTAATCCTAATTTAGGCTAAAGGGGTCCATGACCACCCCAGGCCAGAGAGTAAACTGGAGGCAGAGGCAAGAAGAAGTGCATTTAAGAAGCAAATGTCCTCTTATCACCACTCCCAGAAAAAGAGACCTTTAAACTCAGAGGTAAGTCAAACTCATTAGTCAAATTCATTAGTCAAATTAAAAGGTGACATAAATGAAGATTTTTTTTTTTTTTTTGGTCAATTAAAAAGGTGTGATAAGCATATACTGGGAATCCCAGGGCAAAACAAAGATTTACACCACACTACATCTGTTAACTTGGGGCTGAAAGGAGCAATAGCACAAGTATTGAGACACGTGTGTGGGCAGTATTGATTCCTGAATCTTAAAGATCTACTTCTCCTTGCCAGGCAGGAAGGTACCACGACAGCAGTGGTTACACCAATAACCTACAGAATTTTCACTGCATGGATGGCCCAGAAAGAGTCAGTATCTTCACAGACACCAATTTTTCGATTCCAGCCCAGTCTTACCCTTCACTGCAGAACACAGACCTCTACAAGGCACCTTATGACTCAGCCAGCTTCCAAGAGGACCAGCTATCGCCATACCCTAAATGCCCAAATCCAAAGATCTACGTGCCCAGGCCATGCAGTTACGAGTTTGGAGTTCCTACCTTTATAAGCTCAAGTCCTTACCCAACATTTTACAAAGAGCTAGCCAGTCCTGCCGTTGATGCAGACCCCCTCAATCTGAATGGGTCTCACTACAACGCTGTGCCTACTCATGATAAGAGCTTTGATAACCCCGGCAGACATTACGGACTGAAACCAGCGTGGGGGAAAACCAGCAGCGGAGACAGGAGTGACTATGGGCAGATGCCAACAAGTGCTCCCCACGCTTACTACAGTGGGGACTATCCCTGCAGGTACAGCCCCAGCCCTGCTCCCATGGCCCCGCCGCTGCAGACGGTCATCACCACCACCACCAAGGTGTCCTACCAGGCCTACAAACCACCCGCGCTGAAATACAGCGACAACCTCTGCGATATGAAAAACCTCCAGAGCTATACACACATGGCAGAAAATGTCTCGGGTGCCATCTATTCAGGGATGAAGATTCAGGAAGACTTTGGGATGATAAAGTCAGCGTTGCTCTACCAGCATGACTCCATCCCCACGAAGTCCAAACCAGCCGAGAGTGTGGAGAGCTATCGGTATGGGCTCCCTCTGGGGAGCAGCTTTGGTGAGCATGAAGGCCAGGCCCTGAGGTTTGAGAGTGCTGAATATTGACTAAACGGTGTCTAAACGGCAAATACATGCAGATGACCATGTGGACGCTAAGCCAAGTGGTTTGGGATTTGAGGAGAGGTAAGGAAGCAGTACATCAAGACAGCTTTTTTCTAAAAGCACCTTTCTGGAGCTGCGTGCTGAGTGAATTATATTTTGCATCTAATTTCAAAGAAGCCCCACACAATCTCTAAAATGGCATAAGAAGCCGAGCACACCTGGGAGAAGAAAATATGGAGGCACAGCTCCTCTGGAAGTCAACAGCCTCCTCTGACAACAAGTGCAATCCACTTATAGCTACAACTCCTGCCAGATGCCTCAAGCTTTGAGAGAGCAGTCCATCTGTAAGAAAGAAAAGGCTAATCAGGTAATGGAAAAAAAGATAAAGGAAGGTAGCTATAAACTATAGTCAACTGAAGGAAATGGCAGGGAAAGAAAGAAATAAAGGAAATGTGAAAGCAGGACAATTTGCAGAATAATTCACCTGGCATGATCTTTTTGATGAATGGAAAGATCAGCTAAGTTTCTCTGAAATGAGAAATGAAAAAACTGAAACCTAAGAAATGAAACATGCTAAATGCAGGTTGCTTTTTGATCCCTGGCATCAAGAGTAGAAACTACCCTGCCTTTCTGTGTAAGGACAGCCCAGCACAGCTACACCAGGAACTGATGCCCTGTAACACTCAGCCTGGAGGCAGGAAGGCTCAGGCATCTACCACCAAGCCTGCTCAGCATCACAGGTGTACCAGGGTTAACATACATGTTCCTGAAAATCATTTGCAGAGAAACTGGTTTTTGCTTGAAGGGGCCTGGCAAGCTGGTCAGACAAATACTGCATGGGTATTGGTGCAAAATTCTCTTTACCTATGAATACAACTCGTCCTGTCTAAGAATGAAATATCCCAGCTACTTAGCAGTACAAGTCAGTGTTGAATGCACTTCTCCTGGCTGCCTCTCTGCACTCCATCTCCATCAGGTCTTTGTCCTTCTCCAAAGGGACTTCTAGTCATTTTTCCCTCTGCAATCATAGCTCCCAATGACAGCACTACTTTGGAAATTAAACAACCGGCCAACAGAGAGTTTACAAAACAAAAATCTCCAAACTGAACTAAAGAAAGAAAATGTAAGGAAATGCATTCCCAAATTCATCCCTAAACTAACTAATTATTCTGGAAAGAAGAAAAACCTGAGCAGTGCTGGTTTAAAACTAAAGATATTTTGAAAGCTGCCTAGTACTGGGGAATAGAATGCTCACCCAAAATGTGTGCCAAGCAAGGGAGCTAAGTAAGAGGGGATTGGTCAGGGTTAAAAAATTTCTTTTGGTATCGCTATTATTAAGTTACCAAGTATCTTCAACTTTTTGAACACTTTTTTTTACATCTGTCTTATGTATATTTTTGCTATGTTTTGAGTAGCAGCATACACTACTGTAGTCTTTCAATAAATGTGAAATCACAGTTAAAAGCAAGGCACCATGTAATGTAATGCTGGCTAGTTAGAATTATAAAGTTCTGTGCATTGAAGCCATCATGAAACTGGTAAATAAATTTTATTTTCAAAGCACAGCATACAAATATCTGAGGTTTAAAAATAGTTATTTGTGATGTAGTATATTTTCTTTCTTTTTATATTTTTAAGAAAAACTGTGTGTTCAGTCTGAGATGTGAAACTGAGCCCCACTGGAATTTAGTTAATAGCATCCTGCTTCAGCAGTGGATTGTTCAGCATTTTAAACATTCAAGCCAGGAAAAGACAATTCACAAAAAGACTAAATTAATTAATCTGCAGCAAGCTTACCTTGTCTTTTAGCTTTAGCATGCTTGCTGTATATCTCCCTTGGCTTTTATTAAACTCCTATGGCAAGTCTTCTAGCAAGTGTTTTAAATTACTGATAAGAACAGATTCAGGTGAACATCATCAGTTTGAGAATTAGCCCATATACTAACCTTTAAAAAAGAAAAAAAAAGGTAGTTTGTGAGTTATTACCCAGAAAGACTGATGCAAAATGTTAGAGCTTAGGAATGTATAACACTGCCTGTTTACAGAACTGGGATTTCTCATCCGTATGCCAAATCATATTGAGGCATTTGACACAAGAATAAAAATCAAGGCTTACAGCCTTATAAGTTTAAAGGGAAAAGAAGTATAAGAGGGGAATAAGGCCAAACAAAATGACTAAAAAAGCCAGAAAGATTCACTGCAGATGGAAAAGCCAAGGAAAATATTAAAGCTGTAAATTGCTCTATTTTATAGTGATTTTAGAGGAGTTAGCCAACCACAACTCAAGCACAAGTTATTAAAACACTACACGCTATTAAAACAGACAAGCTGTGGGGGCTCCACGCTGTTTACATTACTGGTATAAAACTTGGCATTGTAGTTGTATGCTTAAATCATTACGCTATCCAATTAAACATAGCCTTTTAAGCATAACTTTGTACACCAGTGAAGAAAATGCAGCCAATTGTGTTAAGATGTTACTTTTAGGGTGTGGGTTTATTTATAATAAACATGACAGCAGTTTAAGCATAGTGAAAAGCTATGGTGGCGATTACCTTGCTGCATCATCTGTAACAGTACAACAAATAAAACCACTCAAAGGTTATTGCAGTCTTTCCTCACTTTGCTTCCTTTCATGTACAAGTGTCTGGGATGACATTAGCTGTATGTTACCTTTTTCAGATAAAAGATGAGATGGATAAAGTCTAGAGCTGTAGACAGTTTTTCTCTTCAAAATACATAAATGTAAAGGCGATGGGAGCTTCTGTAACAAAAAAAAAGCTGAAATTGAAAGCCTCATTGTAGATTTATACAGCTGCAGGATTGACTTTAAAAGCATGTTCCTCAGGCACAGCAGCATCCCGAAGCAAGATGGTCCCTGAGTAAGCACCTTCTCTTCCATTAATTGTCCCTTTCAAGTGTGGTTTCTGGTCCTGCATTGAGCATCTGAGAGGAGCCCTTCACCAGCCTGTACCCTGTACTCTGACAAACATCTTCATCTAACAAACTCCAGTTGTTATGGCAAAATCACAGAGGCAGTGGAGGAGAAGGTGCTTTCAAATCTCAGTCTCCTGTGGCTCCAGCTTCATATGGGTTACAAGGGCCCTACTGAGGTGAAGCACCATCTGTCCCCATGCTCAGGCTGCCCTTTGTACCAAAACAGCAGCCTCGTAACGGCAGAGCTTAAAAGCCCAAGTGTTGAATGGATGCCTCCCAGAGACAAAAGGCCCCGTGACAATGTTTTCCAACCATGTACCCACCAAATGCAGCCATGTGTCACACGCCTGATGGATGCAAATACATGTGGGTGTCACTCCATGGTCACATCTCCTCCTGGAGGGAGGACAGAGCCAGGCACACTGTGCTTCTCCACGACCACATGTATCCCCCCAGCCCTGCTAAAGACCTCCTGTGAGAGTCTCAGCGATTTGCTTAGCACTTGCTCCTCTTCTGGGAGCAGATTATCTCAGGGGGTTTCAAACGTGCTAAATGCCACAAGCAAAGCATGCAGTAACTTGGCTGCTTTGGGCTTGTTGAGCCTGAAGTAGTTGATCTCTTCATTTGGGGGCACAAACCGTCACCTTTAAAGACAGAGACAAGCTTTCCTTTGAGTTCTATGTGTGGAAGCCACCACTGTAACAGAGTGATATGATTTGAGACTTTTTCCTTCCTGGGGATTTTCTGGGATTTCTTCTGGATTTCTGGGGGTTTTCTTAGTGTCTTTTTGGGGGGAGGCTATCTAATACAACTGAGACAGCTTTCACCAAAGTAGATCATGTTTTCTTAGAGACATAATTTAGTAGGACGCACAGTGCAGCTCTAGGGATGCATTTAGAAAAGCTCATGACATTCCCACCCTTATCAGTAGAAGCCACATGCAGATTAAAAGGGGAGAACTGAGGCATTTAGTGTTGGAGTGGTTCCTCACAACACACTAAGTGAAAAGTTAGTCCAGGCCTGTTAAAATCCCTCTGCCTGAGAAATAACGAGACTGGTGTACAGTGGTTATCCATGCCCAGATTATTACCTTTGGTGTTCTAGCTGCCTAAAGTTAAGTATCTGCCTGTCACTCACAAGCAAAGGGAGCAAAAACTAGGTACTGCTTATGTAGTGCTACACCTGGAATTGTGCAAAATGGAGAGTGCATTTCAACACAGCACCTCTCTAGGCTTGCAAGAGTCTATGAAGATCAGTGGGATGATACAGGTGAGAGTAAGTATCACAGAGAAACCTCGCTAGTTTGGCTCAACTTCATTCAAACAAACAGAAAAATGAAGTTTACACAATCCCTGTAAGCTTCAACATGCATGCTGGCACTCGTGATGGTGTTTGGGAGAAGGCAGTTTCAGGTATTTTGGCTGGCACTTGAGCATAGCATCAACACCTTTAAGGACCACAGCCAAAGGAGGTTCTTTCAACAGAAAATTACCAGTGGCTCTGCTTGTGTTGTTTTGTAAAATAAGCAGGGAAGCAGGTGCATGAGGATGTTCTCAGAGGTGCTTTAGCAGGGCTCACAAACATCCTGGGTCTCTTTGTTCCATCCTGTTGCCTTTCCTTCAGTTTCCTGGTTCATAGCAAGAGCACGGGACAGCATCTCTCTCCTGTCTTTGTGACAAAATGAAGTGTTAAGTGACTGGCTTGCAGTGCTGGTACTGCAACTCCACACCATGTTGCAGTCTGGCTCAAACACTGGCAAGTCCTGTCTACAGCCTTTCCGTCTTCACATGTGCGAAATGTTGGGGACCATTACAAAAAGTACCAACAATTGACAGACACAAGGTCCTGGGAACAGAATTTACATTTAAATATTTCTCTTGTGCAAAACTAATACAGAAATTGTTTAAACATCAACCCCTTGCTTGTGCCAGATCTCTTGTAAGTGACTGCAATTAGACTGGAAATGCCCCACAGACAACCAAGAGCATTTTCATCTTGTTCAGCAACATGGACAGTGGGATCGAGGGCACCCTCAGCAAGTTTGCTGGTGACACTGAGCTGTGTGGTGCAGTCAGCACTCTGGAGGGAAGGGATGGCATCCAGAGGGACCTGGACAGGCTGGAGAGGTGGGACTGTGCAAACCTCATGGAGTTCAACAAGGTCAAGTGTAAAGTCTTGCATGTGGGTCAGGGCAACCCCAAGGACAAATACAGGCTGGGGGAGAATGGATTGAGAGCAGCCCTGAGGAGAAGTCTTGGGGTTATGCATGGTCTTGCTCACCATGACCCAGCAGTGTGTGCCTGCAGCCCAGAAAGCCAAACCTATCCTGGGTATGCATCCAAAGCAGCATGGCCAGCAGGCTTGGGGAGGTGATTCTGCCCTTCTGCCCTGCTTTGGTGAGACCCCACCTGGAGTGCTGCATCCAGCTCTGGGTCCCCCAACATAAGAAGGGCATGGACCTGTTGGAGCAAGGCCAGAGCACAAAGGGCTGGAGCACCTGTCCTATGAAAAACAGGCTGAGAGACTTCAGCCTGTTTTTTCTCCAGACTGTTCAGCCTGGAGAAAAGGTTCTGGGCTGACCTTGTAGCATCCTTCCAGTACCTAATGGGGGCTTGCAAGAGAGCTGGAGAAGGACTTTTTACAGGGATAGGACAAGGGGACATGGCTTTACACTGAGACAGGGAGGATTTAGATTAGATATTAGGCAGAAATTCTTTACTGTGAGGATGGTGAGGCACTGGAACAGGTTACTTAGAAAAGCTGTGGATGCCCTGGAAGGGCTCAAGGCCAGGTTGGATCAGGCTCTGAGACACCTGGTCTAGTGGAACATGTCCCTGACCATGGCAGGGAGGTTGGAAGATGATTTTTAAGGTTCCTTCCAGCCCAAACCATTCTTATGAAACTGAATAGCAGCACCAGAGGAAGAGGAGGGAGCCCATCACTGGGAAAGGATAGTCATGGGACATGGCTAAACTGTAGAGAGAGGAAAGGACAGAAGGACAGGGAGGGGACATCACAGGGCAACTGCTGCATCATTTCCACTGACAGTGGAGAGGTGTTTTCACATATGTAATGTAGGGATGTATCCATGTAGTAGTGATCTAACACATTCTTAGAGGTTAATGCATGGTTAAATTCTGTATATAGCAGTCAGCTCCTGCTGAATCTCTGCCTGAATTCTGCCATGTGGGTTATGGTACTTTCTTCATTCTCATGTTCAAGTCTCACCTTTGAACTTTATTTTACCTGGCAGTCACCTCTGATGTTTTATTTCACTAAAGGAAACAGGCATATTTTGTTTCAGAAAATATAATGTTGTTTTCTTGTGCTTTCATTTCAGCAAGCTATGTGCAAGTGGTCAAATCCTTTGGATTCCAGAAAACCGATTCCCATAGCCCCACGTTCCACCCAGTTGACTTGAGGTAGAATCAATTAATCTGTCAACAAAGTCATCACAAAGTTACCGTGCCAATTAATGAGGAACAGGGAGGGGAGAGGAAAAAAAAGGTAAAATGAAGACAGCTTCCCATTTTTGCTCAGCAAGCCTGAGCTGCCAGCTTGGCAAAGCAGATAGGAATCGGAATTTCTAAAACAATTTTCTGCCTTTCCCTCTGTGGTGCTTCTAGCAGTTATTGTGTTGAAATTATCTCCTCCTTTTCTTGCCCCTCACTCTCAAAAACATTAAAAAATAGGAAGCTCTAGCTAATGTTGAGAGTTGAAGCTTAAAATGAGACTTCCCTGCCAAAAGCACCTCTGGATCAGACACTATATATGCCATTTTTATTAACCATGCCTTCTGTAGACACAGAAGAAATGCAAGATTACAAAGGACCAAGGAGAAAGTTCGTTATTATTTTTGCAACAGAAATACATATATTTTAGAATACATAGAGTACTCAAAGTTTCTCCCCTGCATCAGTATTAGCAACATGCATTTTAATAGATTTTTTACAATAAATAATAATAATAATTTTTTTAAATCCTAGGGGGAAAAAATCCCTCCAGTTTCACTACAGCTGTGAATATTACAGGTGGGGATTTCTGTACAAATCCTAAGTACGTTGTGGCTTAGCTGGTGGCTTTATTTCATACGATCACAGAATGGTTTGGATTGGATTGGAAGGAGACCTTTAAGATCATCTAGTTCCAACCCCCTTGCCATGGGCAGGGACACCTTCCACTAGACCAGGATGCTCAGAGTCCCATCCAATCTGGTGTTGAACACCTCCAGAGATGGGGCAACCACAACTTCCCTGGGTAACCTGTTCCTGTGCCTCGCCACCATCACAGTAAAGATTTTTTTCCCAATATCTAATCTAAACCTACTCTCTTTCAGCTTGAACCTGTTTCCCTTTGTCCATGCTCTTGCAAATAGACTCTATCCATCTTTCCTGAAATTTCCCTTTAGGTACTGGAAGGCTACTGTAAGGTCAGCCCAGAGCCTTCTGCTCTCCAGGCTGAACAGCTCCAACTCCCTGAGCCCGCCTGCATGGGAGAGGTGCTCCAGCCCTCTGAGCATCACCGTGGCCCTGCTCTGGACTCGCTCCAACAGGTCCATGTCCTTCCCGTGCTGGGGACCCCAGAGCTGGATGCAGCACTCCCGGTGGGGTCTCACCAGAACACCAAATATATATTCAATATATAGTTACTATCACCAGTAAATATACTAAAGACAGTATAAAGAGGATCTCGTGTATCATGGGGCCACCTTGACTCTCGTCGTCAGGCTCCGCTCCCGTTGCGCACTTATCCCTTTCCAACAGCGTGGTGTCCCCGCTCCCCACAGCGCTCTTCATGCACCGCCTCCCAGCTCCTCCGCTCCATCTGGGATTCCCTGCAGCCGTGCCCGCG